>CABHPR010139476.1:59156-90265 GCA_902168415.1 Peromyscus melanophrys
GTGTGTGTGTGTGTGTGTGTGTGTGTGTGTGTGTGTGTGTGTGTGTGTAAACAAAGACTTGTGCCTCACTGCAGATTCACAGATGTTATTTAGCTAGAAATAACATGGATGTCTACCACAGGCCCATTTTGCAGCCAGCCATGTCTGAAGAGGCGCCTCTTGGGAGGAAGTGTTTGGGGATGCAACTTCTGTCTTTTTTGTCAGCATAGAGCTGAGGCTGGAGAGCAGTTTGCATGCATGACCTAATGTTCTTTTGATTTTTATTTTTAAAAACTGCTCCTTCTCTCATTAATGTTTCCCTGACTGTTGGCAGGAAGCCAGGCTCCGTGGAAGCTGTCCCCAAGCTAGTTGATGTCCTCACACTCTAGGGGGAGCTGTTTCTAGACCAAGGTGCTGTCTTCACACTTTTGGGGAGCTGTCTCCTGGCTAGTTGATGTCCTTGCACTCTGGGAGACCTGTCTCCAGGCTAGATGCTATCCTCACACTCTGGGGAAGCTTTCCCAGACCAAGGAGCTGCCTTTCCATCTAGGGGAGCTGTTATGGGGGTAGGTACTGTCTTCAGTTCACACAGTGGTGCCTAATGCAGTCAGGAGTCTAGACCCAGCATTTCCTGAGTGCCCTCACTTCTACCAATTGCCTACCATCCAGAAACACCACAAAGACAGTGAACTCTCTGCAAAAGCATTGCATAGTGCAGGAAGCCAGCAGTGCTCATGGGCCACTAACCTCCCCACACACCTCCTATGGTGCAGCCAGGAGGGTCAGAGCCTATGCCATGACAGCCATGAGGTGCTTCTGAGGATCTGTATAGCCCTGTTAGGATGCTTTCCTTCTCAGGTCCACATCCAGACCTTTGCCCCTCTGCTTTCCCCTCTGGGTGGGCAGCTGAATCCCTCTCACTGATGACAGGGATGGCTGACCTGCTGGAAGAGGAGGCCAGCTGTAAATGCATAGTAGCAAGGACAAACCAGTGAAATGTCCACCTTTGGATGAGAGTGGGCATGGCACTTTCAGGGTGGAATGGCCACAGACTAAAAAGGCCACTTTCAAACAGTTACTAATAGAGCTTAATTCAGAGTCCTGGAATTCTTGTCAGGCCTTACTTTGATTTGTGTTTAGTCCCCAAACAGAAGTCACCAAAGTCCACTTTCAACATTAGCTGATCCCTCATTTCATGCCAGCCTAGCAGAGGAGTGCTTTGTCTATATGCAGCAAGACCCTGCTGGCCTCAGCTCTGCCGACTGGCACTAAAATGTCTCATCTGCCTGTCCGTGGGGTGAGGTGACAGTGTCTTATCTGAAGACAGAAGAGGATTAGGAAGAGTGAAAACACGAAGCCCAGGGAAGCCAGACAGTCGTGATAGCAAAGTCCGGGCACTTTGCGTCTTCTCTTCCCACTGTCTGTGTCTTGACTGTCAAGTGAACAGTGTGGAAGCTCTGCCCCAATCAGGCTTTGCTGTTCTTAGCCTGGTAGGAGGCTACAGGTGCTGCAGGTGGAGAAGACGTGGTGTGAGCTAGACACAGTAGAGTTGATGGGATGGCAGGGAGCAGGGTGCAAGAAGTGGCCCTGTCTGTGTTTCTTATTGTTTTCTTTTGGAAGACTCCTAAACCCACAGATGGGGCATCATCTGCACAGGCCCTCAGTCAGCACCCACCTACATGGGACCACTGATTTTCTCTGAGATTATGTGACTCTTAGTTTACCACCTAATGGCTTTGCAACCTCGGGGTTTTGTGAACTGTGAGCACCATGGGCATTGGCTTCTCCCAACAGGAGCCTGTCATCTCTACAACAAAGTACAATATATAAGAGACTTATCCCCTTCCCTAAGGGCAGGAGTGCTGCATCCTGGTGACTTCATGAAGATAGGAAGAGCTCTACACTCAGTAGGCCATACAAAGCCTGGGCCCTTTTGGAAATTGACATCACTGGATTTTGAGCTATACATCAAGAAACCTAGACAGTTGGGTGCAGAGAGACAGAAGCATAGGAGACAGATAGGCCTAGACAGACATAAAAATATAGAGACACAGAAAAATGAACATAAAGGCAGAGAGAGAGAGGGGGGGCAGACTAACATAAAGAAAGATACATACATAAAGATGCACAGACACTGAGACACACAGAGAGGTAGAGAGAGACAGAGACAGAGACAGAGCAGACAGACAGATATATATATATATATATATATATACATAAAGATACACAGACACTGATACACACAGAGAGGTAGAGAGACAGAGACAGAGACAGAGCAGACAGACAGAGATATACATACATAAAGATACACAGACACTGAGACACACAGAGAGGTAGAGAGTCTTGGGGACAGAGACAGAGACAGAGAGAGAAAGTAAGAGACACAGAGATCTATAACAAACTGACAGACAGAGAAAACAAAAACACTGTCTTCTACCATTCCCATGGCTCAGGCCTTACATCAGTGGTCAGTGTCTGGTTGGCTGGCACCTCCCTCCATCCCCTTGGCAACCAGCAATCCAGTGTGTCATGCTATGAGGCCATCTCATTAAGAAGCCTTGGACCCTGCCCCCACTTGCACTATTTTGTCAGGCCTGAGGCTACATCTTGATCAACATGACTGTCAACACTGCCTTTGGGCACACTGGAGAAGATTTGTGTTATGTGGTCAACAGTGTCCTGATTTGAGTTTCCTGGTTTTATTTGGATCCTTGACACAAGAGAATATCTGATGAGCTGAGTGGCCAGTGTGCAGATGAGTCTTGTCTATGTAGAGTGTCCTGTGGGAGTCCCAGGACCCCCAGGCCTTCCTGTCAGTCTGAACAATAGCTATGCAAACAGACACAGGGCAAAGGGTCCAAGAGAGGCTCTCTGGTCTAAGAAGGAGGCCTGACTTTGCCTCTGGCACTGTAGCCTGCAAATCTAACAGCAAGGAGAGCTGCTCTCTTGATCACCTGGGCAGTTGGGCAAATGAGGCAGACCTCAGCTCCATGAAATTGCTCTGACCAACCACAATGAATGCAATCACTCCATTCCAAAGAGTATTGCTTTTCTGAACCTCTCTGTAGTGTGATTCTAATTAGTGATTGATTTCTCTGACTTAGCTTCTCTGTTAATCTGCAAGCTCTTTGAGGACAGGCCCATGTTAGAATGATTCTTTCTACTAGAATGTCGTTAGAAGCTCAAAACAGTGGCAATGGCAATGCTGCTGCTAATGGTAGGTTTATTGCTGATAGTAGGGAAGCTGATGGTGATGAGGATGTGCGTTAGAGGGGGTGATGATCACAGGTGGGGTGCTATAGATGGTGGGGATGCTGCTGATGGTGAGGATGCTACTGATGGTGAGGATGCTGCTGATGGTGAGGATGCTGCTGATGATGGGATGCTGCTGATGGTGAGGATGCTGCTGATGGTGAGGATGCTGCTGATGGTAAGGATGCTGCTGATGGTGAGGATGCTGTAGATGGTGGGATGCTGTAGATGGTGGGATGCTGCTGCTACTGCTGCTTTAGTAGAAGCTGCTGATGGTGAGGATGCTGCTGCTGCTGCTGAAGATGCTGTGAATAGAAAGGATGATGCTCATAGGTGGGATGCTGCAGGTGGTGGTGGACTGCTGCTGATGTCGGGGTTACTGGGCTGCTGATGGTAGTGATGCCACTGATGGTAGCCACCATTCATTACATTCCTCTTCTGAGCTGTCTGCTAAGCTAGGCACTTCTGTTAGCCTCCCTCATCTGTAAAGCTACTTTCAAAGAAAAGGACATTATTTGTTCTGGTCTTCCAGGTGTTAAAAGTAAAGCTCAAGAAATCAGACGGGAGTTTCAGATCTGTGTAGTTCGAGAGCCGTGCTGGCAGGATCACTCCCCTTCCCAACGGGCCTTTCCTGTTAGTTTCTCACTGTGCTGAGTGGCTCTGCCCTTGCTTATGTAGTAATGGTTGAGGAAGGGGTGTGCCTGGAGGAAAATCCCCCCTGCTGAGTCTCAGAAAATTCTGGGAATACTCTCAGATGTATCATGCCTCCCAGTGGGCCTCATCCAACACCCCAACCGGGTCCTACAAATGACTGGACACTTCTCAGACCACAAGTGCCACCCTGAGTTGGAAACTGACCAGTCTTCTTGTTTCTAGGTTATTTATCTCCAGGTGTCTTGCATACCACCTAATATTACTTCTGGAATAACCTCATTATTGATATGTTGAGACTCAAAACATCTTCAAGCTAGAGACTGTGGAAACATCTATAACTCTGAGTGAAGGAAACAGTAAAGCCGGGGCTCTCCTCAGCACTCTTGAGGTGTCTGACTGTCAGAAAGCACTGTGGTGACAGCTGTGATGGACATGGTGGCCGGGAAGGCTGCCATGCCCGTCCACTTCTGTACGACTGATGCTAAGCCACACTGGAGCTTGCATCTGCGTGGGTCTGGAATAGACTCCTGACTTTGAGTTGCTGAAGATCAAGTCCCCTCTTGGTTTTGACCCCTGCCTCTAGTTGCCCCCTTTGAAGGAAACAGACTGACTATGCCATTGCATGGGACCAGGAAGTAGGATACTGGGGAACCAACATTTTCTGAGTTTTTTTTTTTTAAAAGACTCTTATTTGTGCTGTATGTGGGAATGCTCTTTCCTCCTCTTCTCCTTCATTTGAGTCAGAGCATAAACACGGAGAGCAGATTGTCCGTCCCAGCCTGCTGCACAGATGTGCTGAGCCTGGTGTCTCTGCCTGGAGCTGTCCAATGTGGGGCGCTAATTAGAGATCCTCTGAGTGGAGCCCGTCAGGCTGCATCACAGTGAGGTGAGGAAGGTTGCTGCAGGCACATTAATGAGCATTCAGATGTGGGCTCCAGCCTCTGGTGCAGTGACCTGGCTGTATGTGCAGTCTCCTGAAAGGTGCAGAGTGGCGGAGCCTGCACCTGACTCCCTCACCTGTTTGTGGGATGGCTAGAGGGGCTGCTCTTGTGGCAGCGTTCTTGCTCACATGCCCCTCTCTTCTTACATTTTCTTCTCTAAAAGAAGACCAGTCGATTCCAGCTAGTCTTGCACACAAAACTAAACAGTTTGGATGACAGCTAGAGTTACATCATTTTGGAAACAATAACAACAGCAGAAGGAGAATCTAAGAGATGATGTTGAAACTCCTTTCTCTGGAGAAACAAGTCTCAAAAGGTGCAGTGATCTGTTCAAGTGCTTACACAGGAGCTGCTCCTGGGCCCACAGCAAACGTGTGCTAACCTCCACCTTCCTGTAGGAAAACCTGTCCCTTGGGGTGGAGAAAGAGCTTGGTTGGTGATGTGCTTCCTGCATAAGCATAAGGACCTGAATTTGGATGCCTGCCACCCAGTAAAAAACCAGGAATGGGGACACATTCCTGTAATTCCGAAGATGAGCAGCAGGAGACAGGAGCATCCTGGAGGCTTTCTGGCCAGCTAGTTCTGCCAAGTTAGTGAGGTCCATGTTCAGTGAGATTTTTTTTTTCTCTCAAAATACCAAACTGGAGAATAATAGAAGACACCCAATGCTAATCTCTGGCCTCCAAGTGCACATGTATACACACAGAGACATGTTCTCTCTCTCAAGTAGTATTTAGACTTGTATCAGTGAACCATCAGGGCTGGGGAAGGAAGAGGCTTCAGACAGGCACTTGGAACCTCTGTTGAAGTGGAGGTGTGTTTACAGGAAAGCTATTCTTCTGAGTCACAGCAAACACCCACACAGGTAGCAGATTCTGGTATTTCTTCAGAGACGATGTACAAATGGTCACTAAGCACATAAGATCCCTCAACATCAGTAGGCACCAGAGGAATGCAAACAAGATAAAACATGATGAGACCCTGCTTCCTAGCCACAAGTCTGACTGGTAGAAATAACTATGAGGATAATGAGATGACAATGTTGAAGAGACACTCAGCCCCATTCTTTGTTTGGTAGGGCTGCGGAAGAAGCTGGCAGCTCTTGAAATGTTAAATATAGTGATAATATGACCCTATGAATTCATCTGTTAGGCTTATACCCAAGAGAACCAACATATGTCTATCTCCCAGACTTGGCAGCATACAGTGATCTAACAGCATTATTCAAAGTATCCCAAAGTGGAAGATAGCCTGGGTGTCCATCATCTGGTCTATTAAAAATAGAATGTGGTAACAATGTACAGAGGAGGTTCACTCAGCCCTGAAGAGGAAGATCTTGGCACACGCCAAAAAGTGGCCCAGATGCAAATGGACACATGTTATGAGGGTCTCTTTACACAAATGTCTGCAGGGGACCAAGTTCTAAGATGCAGAAAGTAAAACTGTGGTTGCCTGGGCTGGTGACAGAGGAATGGGAACCTGCACAATGTTCTGATTTTAGGATGTTCAGGAATTATTTAGTGGCGATGTTTACACATCTGTGAACACATTAAAAACTACAGAATTGTATGATTTCATGGCCTGCTGCATCTCAAGAAAGCTGCTACTTTAAAACCATTGCTACAGTAACTACGAAGTGTGGAGCTTGGGCAATAAACAATGCTCACATGTCAGAGATGCTTGGTGACAGATTGGGCCACGAGGATGGAGCCCAGGCCTCCTGAGCACAGGCCGATGGAGACCTAACTCTTACCTTGTCTCATCTTCCCCTCTAGGGTGAGGACTCTTTCCCCGAGAACATCCTGACCTATGTGGCTCACACTTCTGCACTGACCTATCCTCCTGCAGCTCGGGTCAAGTATCCTGACAACCTTCTGTGGCCCCTTAACCGGCTCCAGCTGGATGAGCTCAGCCCTAAGGTAGATAGCGATGTGGACAAACAGCAGCTGATCGCTGCACTCAGTGCCGGCAGTGCTCAGAGGCCTCCCGGAGAAAATGACCCAGGGCCACAGTACCTTCTCCATAGTCCCGTGAGAGCATCGAAGTCCTTCTCCGCACCTGCTGCTTCTCAGAGATGGCCTTTACCTCCAGGAGACGCCAAAGACTCCCTGAGCACGGGAGACGGTGAGTGTTTTAATAGTCTGCTTTCACTGCATTGGCCTTGATGATTTCTTCCTGGAGGGTATTTCCATTACACACCTCTTGTTGACACAATGGGACAGAGGGATCCTATGTGGGCCCAGGGTCCCTCTTGGTGGAGAAAAATCCTGTCAGAGGGACCCCCACATTGGGGAAGAGGTAAGTGCTCTGGGTACAGATGGCTGGTTTAGCTCTTACCTCCTAAGGCTGGTCCCTGGACTGTGTCATCTACTGTGTGTTTTTCAACACAGACTAGGAATGCTGTCAAGCGTTCATGCCATGTCACTCTGGGTGGGCAAATCCAGAACTGACTCTCACATATGGTCAAGTAGTTATTCCTCGGGGTGTCTAGTCTATGGCACTACACACAATGCAGTGGTGTGTAGTGCAGACCTCAATGTGGCCCTTGTCAGCGCTGTGGTTTTTAGTTTCTTGGCTAACTTCTGTTAGCTATGAACTTCTGTGGCTATCTATAGGCTGTGGGGGCATCTATGGGGAATGACAACTAGGTGCTTGCTGCCTCCTGCTCCTTTATATCATACAAAAGGATCTGATCCATTTGCTTTCTAACAACCTTTCACTAGGACCATCCCAAAGTGGGATTATTATGTTATGACTTCACCTATAGAGACATGTGGACTGTGGGGAATCATCTGGGAACTGCACGGGCATCACTGCATCATTCTGTAGACAAAGCTCAGCTTGTATTGACGGTCCTGGTTCTTGCTGCTGCATTCCAAACAGGCAGCCTCATTCTCATGTTTTCCTTGTCTATTAAAATGCTGCAGTCATTTTTAGGAAAGCAATTACCACGTGACCATTAATACTAGTTTGCTCTCATTCATGATTTAGGAATAGCATGCATGACCCAGGTCGTGTGCCCACTAGAGATGCATGCACACAGAGATACTGCACATGAACTCTGTGTCTGCTAAGAAGACTGCAGCCAACAGCTGGCCTTTCCTTGCAGTGTTCTGCCTGTAGAGGCTGTTCCTTCCATTTTAAAGTATCAACTCTTTCAGGAACCCCTTACCTTGACCCGGTGACCTTCTACACGTCCTTAGCTCCCCGACTCTCTTAAACAGCCTCTCTTGGCTGCATAGGCCAGCATACAGATGCCAAAGTTGGTCCTTGACCATCACCTCAGCAAGGAGATGTTAAGGGCAGATATTCATGCCTTCTCTGTGTCCCCTGCTGTTTCTCCTTCATGGTCGGGTAGGGTCTTCTGGTTCTCTCTATCTCCTACCCTATCTCCCACAACCTAAAAAATCCTCACCTCCTGCTGGACTCTGCCATAGTTACTGGAACTAGGAAGAGATGGATACCACTTTCCTACCAAGGGATGAAAGTCTAATTGGAAAATGGGATATGTTTGTGAATAGATTACCCGTGCCTATGGTCTCCATTGCCCTGTGATCATGCCTGCTACTTTCCCAAGCTGTCCTACGTATGTTCTTAACTTCACTGTATGCTTTTTTTTTTTTTTTTTTTGGTTTTTCGAGACAGGGTTTCTCTGTGTAGCTTTGCGCCTTTCCTGGAGCTCACTTGGTAGCCCAGGCTGGCCTCGAACTCACAGAGATCCGCCTGGCTCTGCCTCCCGAGTGCTGGGATTAAAGGCATGCGCCACCAACGCCCGGCCCACTGTATGCTTTTAAAAGTGCCAAATAAATGCTAAACACAACATAAATAGAACTGGGCAGGGAACACTATAAATGTCAGACCAGCTTCAGCCATGGCTTTTCCTGGACCTTCATGCTCCACACCCCCACCCTCCCTGCATGGTTTTGAACTGAATTCAGACATTATGTTATTGTACATTTCCACACTCCATCAGGGTACAGAGAGAGAAGGAACAGCGTATAGACTCAGCCACACTGACGTCACTGAGTGTGAGGATTAATAACAGCAGTGTTACAGAGTGTCTTTTCAGGGCCCAAACTTCCCAACTGCATCACATTTCTCATAACTAATTCTGAAACAAGGCCTGTGCAGGCCTTTGGGCTTCTGGAAACATCCAGGCTTCTCCTTATTCTTGCCTGCAGTTGTGTTCTCAGAATCCTGGTCAGTTTTCTGAAGGGCTTTATCACATTCTGAATTTTGCTGCTTGTATCCCAGTGATGTTTAAGTTACTTCTGCTCTGTGTCTGACATGTGGCCATTTCTATTTGATCTCAGTGAGGGGGTGTAGCGGGTAGCTATTCCAGCTTTGACTGTCACGCCTACAAGGTGGGGCTGAGACAGGGGCACTTAAGACCCGAGATCCACATAGGCCTGCTCTCTTGGTTCCTGGATGCTGGAGGTAGACCAAGCGGAGTTTTCCAGAGAACACTGCTGGACTGCACTTCACCTCTCCCGGACCCTGTAACCTATCCCTTCACTTGTGAGTTACCCCACAAAATAAACCTCCCTTTTAACTACATGGAGTGGCCTTAATACTACAGCCAATAAGGGGGTTTATGGAAATGCTCTGTGCTTCTGGGAGGGGCCCACTGCCTTGCCCTTGTCTCCTTTAACTTTGCTGGTGGGGTGCCATATCCCATAGGCGTCACCTAGCCCTTATGGCAAGCCCTGGCTTTATCGTCCACATACACCTCAGGGACTGGAAAGCTTCCCAGTTCCTTGATATGCTGAGTCCACCCTAGAAAAAAAAAAAAACACTCCAAACCCAGTCCTCTCCTTAAAACGTTCAGATGGATGTGCAGTGAGTGTTTGCCATCCCTCCACCCCATCGTGGCCCCTGGGCTCCGGGAAGGCAGAGCACCACGCTCTCCATTTGTTGCTTGTAGCTTGTATCCCAGGGCTATTTTGGACAGCTGCGTCGTTTGCTCAGTGAATGAATGAATGGACTCATCTGCAAATTATCCCAATTGTTGCTCATTCAGCCTTCAAAAGCTGTGTTATCATCAAGTTCATTTTCCAGGAGAGCAAAAAACCTTCAGGGCTTAATGGTGGTACCCAACCAAACGTTTGGATTTGTCAAGAACCAGCTGGCTAAATACCAACTAAACACTATTAAGTTTTTTTTTGGACTAACAGGTCCTGGGCTTTGGTCATTAAAATCATGGTTTGCATTTCTTTTATATATGTATATATAGTTACCATATAGTGGGGGAGACAATGCCCCAGTTAGACATTTTATATCACCATGTGAAACCTCCAATGCGAGAATGGATTACATTCACCATGGGGATGAGGCTTGGTTGTTGGTTGTATGCCTAACCAAACATAAAAATAACAAGTATAGAGGTCTTGCATAACAGATACACGAGAATCATTCTATTTCACCCAGGACACGGGGGTCGGGCAATGCTTTGCAGGACTCACGAGGTTCCTCCCTGAGTTCTGTCAGTAGGTAGCAGCTGTCTGCCTGTCTTGTCCCTTTACTCTTAACACTTGGACTATCTCTCCCGGGTCTCTGAACAAAAATTTAAAGTGGTAGAAAGTTCTGTGTCCATTTCTGTTGTTGTATTATATTTTTTAAACCAAAGGGCTAGCCAGATGGCTCATTGTGTAAGAGTTCTTACTGCACAGGCATGGGCACCTGAATTCAAATACCAGAACCCCTGTGAAAAGCTGTGTATGGTCAGGGGTGTGCCTGTACACCCAGCACTGTGGGGACAGAGGCAGGAAAATGGCTGGAGCTAAATGACCTAGCTCCAGGTTTGGTGAGAATTTTAATAATTTTAATAAAATTAAAAGTGACAGAGCAAGTCACCTGAGGTTCTCCTCTGGCCTCCAGGTATGTACACAGGCATGCACATGCACACACAGGCATGCAGTGTGCACACAGCCATGCACATGCACACACAGGCATGCAATGTGCACACAGGCATGCACATGTACACACAGGCATGCAATGTGCACACAGCCATGCACATGCACACACAGGCATGCACATGTGCACACACGCATGCACATGTACACACAGGCATGCACATGTGCACACAGCCATGTACATGTGCACACAGCCATGTACTTATACACACAGCCATGCACTTATACACACAGGCATGCACATGTACATACAGGCATGCACATGTACACACAGGCATGCACATGTGCACACAGGCATGCACTTGCACAAAGCAGTTTGGCTTCTCTTCTCCCATTCCTTACCAAGGCCACATATATAATACTTTTCCGCATGCCCACAGGAAATGAAAAGTTGGACTGCTTGAGTGCTTGAGTCCTATGCCCTACAATGCAATGGGTGCCTGTCCCAGACTGATTTTTCAGACACCTTTGAGAGCTAAATGACACTTAACTATGATGCACCTCTCAAATTGTAGTGAGCCCATTTTTACATTGTTGGGTTGTTTTCAGTAAATATAGACAAGACACTGATGTAGATGTTCATGTCTCTTGGTAGAAACCCAAATGAAGGTAGAATGAAATTTTCCGAATTTGTTGAAATCAAGCAACAGTGAAATGGGCTTCAGCAGTCAAACAGACTGCGTGCCCTCCAAACAAAAGGGCACAGTCACTGCTTCAGGATGATGATGAGGGTGTTAAAGGTGGTGCTGGTGCTGGTGATGATGGTGGAGATGATTGCAGAGATGGTGATGATGTGAAGAAGAAATGAAAATAAAGGTAGTGATGGTGCTGGTGATGGTGATGATGGGGTAGCAAGGGGGGTGACGGTGGTGCTGGTGATGACGGTTGTAAGGACGGTGGTCATGATGATGGTGAAGGCGGTTAGGAAGGAAGCAAGGTTAGTGGTGGTGGTCATGGTGATGATAATGATGGAGTGGTCGTGATTACGGTAAAGGCGGTGGTTATGATGAGAGCGACAGTGATGGTGAGGATGGTATCGAAGGTGGTAAGGACGATGATGGGGTGAGGTTGGTGAATGTGGGGTGGGGAGAGCGAGGCTGATGGTGACGGTGATGATGGAGACGGCGAGGCTGATGGTGACGATGGTAAGGAATGATGATGGAGACGGCGAGGATGAAGATGGCGAGGACTAATACAGGTGGAGAGGACTGGCAAAAGTGGTGAGATGATGGGGACGATAGAACGCAAGATAAATATTGATGTGACTAAAATGTCCTTCCGACATACTAAGGAGCAAAAGCTATTATGTGTGATTCACTTCTTTCTCACTGAGGCAATTTTGCAGTGAAGCTGTCTGCTTGCTATCACTCACTCAGTAAAGCATGTAACATTTTGTTTGGGCAACCCTGCAAAGACATATAATTTCAGCAGGTCGGCCTGCACAGCTGTGCGTGCAGAGTCACTGTGAGGTGATCTCCTATTTCAGGACCACATATTTGATGTTCTGACATTTCATGTAATTGCCCTGCTAGAGCCCACATGGAGCACTGAAAGCTACTTAAAATGTCATTATGAGCAAGCCAGAGCTCAGAGATCTGTGGTGCAATGGACAGAACAAAAGAAGGCGTGCTTTGATGGCATTTGACTGGGCTGGGCTGTACCCCGTCTTCCAGCAGGGCAGCTGGCCTTCCAGAGAATCATTTTTTCATTGCAGTCCATCCTTAAGGGGGTGGCAGTGATGCCTTGGTGATTCTTAGTGTAGACATAAGATGCTCAATGTATGTTTGTAGCAGATATGTGGAGATGACTTCCATTATGTGCTACTGAATCCCTGTCTGCTAGCCAGCAACCTAGAACTTTCCATGGTGTCTTTCAAGTGTTATTAAAGTGATCATTCACTATATGGACATCTGAGGAGATTCTTTCTTAGATGAGACATAGTGATTGTAGAAGGTACACTTTATTTCATCAGGAAGTTGGAAGTGTCTATTTCAGGGCCCCACCACAACTGTGGACATGGCTGTTGGTCATGTCTCCTTTTATCTGACCTTCATCTTCAGGAGTACAGAGTCTTGAAGGGCAGTGTGCATGGTCCGTACTGCCACATTTCCTCTCTGTATGAAGAGATGAGAAAGAACTGGATGAGGACCATGGGAGAGTATGTTTCTGAACTGTTGCATGTCAGAGCAGAAGGTGAGGACAGTGTCCTTCTAGATGACCATGCTGAGCCCTGGCCACCGGGAAGATGACCTCCCTGCTTCCTTGCATTCCATTTCCTCGAAGCTTCACTCAGGTGAGAACCCTTGAGAGGCTACAGGAGGTTGGATAGGTATCCCAGATCCCGGGGGCATGTGTGGCAGGGCTGGACTTGACCTGGGTCTGGTGACTCTCGAGCATCTTGCTTTTCCACGTGGTGATGCTTGTCTGGAAAAATCAACCCCACTGGCTGTGAACCTTTGGGATTTCTGCCTGACTAGCTTGCCTGTAAGCCGCCGGAGTACCTGACATTATTTCTAGTAGGGCTAGTGCGAGACAGTGTGTCATGGAGGGACATGGGTTGCCGAGAGTTCCCAGTCCTACCTTCAGACCCCAGTGCTGATCCTTCCACAGTCCCACTGCTTGGCCACCAACTGTTTAGGTTCCCCTCTTTCTGTCTCGTGTCACATCCATTCTGGCAGAAGATGCCCTGCTTGCCTTCAACAGACTTTAGTTGCCTTTCTTCTCCTCTCCAGTGCTGCTCTACCTGCCCTACCACTGACCTGGAGGTCTTGTATGACCTTCCTTTGACCTCCCTGCCTTGACCTTGTTTCCATGCTGCAGGATGGTTCTTTAAAGAAGTGACTCAGATGAGCTTTTCAATCCTGAGCCTTCTTGTGCTGTGTATGACCCTGTAAAGTCTGTAGCCTCCCACTTTATCTCTCCCTCCATGTGCTGGTAACTCTTCCCGTTGCATTCTACCTTCTAACCACGCTGAACTCTTCTTTTCTTGGCCCAACAAGCCGAGCATTTTCTGCTCCATTGTTTTTGCCCTTGTTACTTCTGCCTAGAGAGCCTTTCTCCCAGGATGCAGTGGGGCCATGCTGTTCCTCCTTTGACTCTATAGTTAAGCTTCACTTCTCCTTGAGTTTTCTCCAATGAACCTTTATAAAACAGAGCCCTTCACTGAGGTGCCCCCTCCCCTCTTCCTACCACTGTAGACAATATGTAGGTCATGTTTCCAATAGTTTATTTTCCATTTTCTGATGTTGATAAAGAAACGTTTCTTGAATGGTAGGCAGGGTTTACTGGTATCTCTCTGGGCCTGGAAAGTATCTAGTACATAGAAAACACACAATAGAAGTATGTAGAAGGAATATGGGGAACTTACCTCCTGAACTCCTCATCAGTCAACTCTCAAAGACCTGGGTAGATCCTCCAGGCAGAGCTCAAGAGAACTTGTGGTGAAAAAAAGGTATGGGACATGTGGGGGTATGAGGAGATCTTGGCCTTCCACAGAGAAGGTAATCTGAGAGAAACATCATCATGAGAGAGCAGGCAGGGTATCCTGGAGGACACTTCAATGCTCCTTTGTGTTGTAGTCAGCATGCTACAAAGCAGGGTCTGACAGCACCATGGTGATGCCTGCCCTCCTCTTCCATTCCATCCCAACAGTTCCTCCACTGCTTACAACACAGTGTAGAACTGGAGGGGAGCGTGCATCTGAAAAGGAAAATGCCTGTCCAGAGCAGCGGAGTGGCTGGGAGTCCTGATGTTGGTCCCCAGCTCAGACTCCTAACAATAGTGGAGAGGGTACCTGAACTGGCCTTCTACTCTAATCAGATTGGTGACTGCCCCAATTGTCATCAGAGAGCCTTTATCCAGTAACAGATGGAAGCAGATGCAGAGATCCACAGCCAAGCACTGGGATGAGCTCTGGCAGTCCTGTTGAAGAGAGAGAGGAGGGATTATATGAGCCAGGGGGGTCAAGGTCATGATGGGGGAACCCACAGATTATTTGTTATTCTATCTCATTTTCATATTTTATTAGTTTTCTATTAAATACCCAATTTATACATTTGCTTTAATAACTCAGGCTCCAAAGTCAAACAGTAATCTCCCCACCCCCAAAGATGTAATTTGAATGTTATCTTTTTAAAAATCAGTAAATTAACTGGGCTACCTTTGTTCAATAATAAAAATAAGTAGTAATACAGTTTTTAAATCTTTTCAAAAAGGTAGAGTTTTAGACTTTGCATATTTTCAAGGTTTATAGTAAGTTTGGGAAGATGTTTGTCATATCTGTTTATGTCAGCCTGACAGCTTGCAGGGTAAAATGCATGCAGTGGTTTACAAATAGATTATTTTGCAAAAGTTTGGAGGCTATTTAGTTGAAATTCAGGAAGGAAAGTTGCTTTATAAACACTGGAATAAGTGACAGGTTGGGTGACAAGTTAGCCTGAATACTTGTCTATTTTAAGAGAAAACATAGTGGTGGGAAATGTCACTCAGTCCTCTCATGGGGCTTGTTTTATTTTGGAAAAAAAACAGACTTGTTGTATAGTCCAACTGACCTCTAATGCTAGATCCTCTTGTATCAGCCTCTGAAGTGTTGGGATCACCACACTTGGCTCTTACAGTAGTCTAATGGTTGGCCTGGCCCATAAATTAAGTTTGCTTCTGGTGTCTACTGTCTAAGTCCTTCTAGATTCAAAATATTTGGGGTTATGTTCTATATGTGTGGTGTATATGTATTTATATGTGCATATATATGTTATATGTGTATGGTGTGTGGTATGTATGTGTGTATGTGAACAATTTTGTAGCCTTCCAGAAAATTATGCCCTTAATTTTCAACATTTTCTTGCTTGTAATAATGTTTACTTCTGGGCTCTGAACATAATGGTTGCCCAATATAAGTTGATAAACTGGATGGAATGGGTGGATGGGAAATATGTAGGTAAAAGGATACATGAGTGATAAGTGGGTAGACGATGAATGCATACATGGGGATGGATGGATGGATGGATGGATGGATGGATAGATGGATGGATAAGTAGATTTATTGGTTGATAGGTAGGTGGAGAGATTAGTGATGGAAGGATGTACAGAAGGATGCATGGATGGGTGGATGTGTGTGTATGTGTATGAATAAATGGATAGATAGTTGAGTAAATGAGTAGGTGAGTGGAGCTTGGGACCTGGCTTTAATAGCTGAAATTCACATTTTATTTTAAAATTTAAGCTTATACTTTGACAAGGAGAGTAGTATTGAAAGTCATAATCATTTAAAATTTTTAAGATTTATTTTATATGCATGAGTTTCTTGCCTGTATGTGTATATTAAACCATGTACAGGTCTGGAGGCCAGAAAAGGGTGGCAGATCCCATGGAACTGGAGCTAGTATGGTAGTGAACCACAGTGTGGGTGCTGGTAACTGAATTAGGGTCCTCTGCAAGAGCAGCAAGTGTTTTTAACCATCGATCTCCTCAAAGCCCATGTGTAATATTATACTGTGTAATGGGCGTATTAAGAGGCTGTGGTTGGCCTGCATGGCTGAACATCTAAGGGCTCTTGACTGTGTTCTGCGTTGCCTGCTCAAGGGTTGCAGTGAGTGAGCTGTGGTTGGAATTTATTACAGAGATCCACATGCTTATCATGGACTGGAGTGGGGAAGAAAGATGGGCAATGATGGGCACATCCATTCCATGTCATTAGCTCATTGTTGAGGCAGTAGTTGTGATGTACTGAAGCCTTAGGATATGACTTCACTGGATGGCAAATATGCCTTATTGGCCTTCATTGTCCAATGAAGGAATAGTCACAACGAGATCAACACTCCCTGATTTCTGAGCCAAGACTCAGGCCATCTGCCATGTGGAACTCCCAAGTCTGCCGGAGTCCCATCTCTCTCAGCCCTGTGGAGTCATTTTGGGGACATGATAGTCTTTCTCCTTTCTCCTGAAGTAGTCAACTCTTCCTCTTGATGACCTGAAGTCTCTCAGGTTGAGTACATGCCAGTTTCTAGAGATGGGTGCTCTCCTTGTCCCCAGGCCCCTGTAAAGCTGAGCTCAGTATCGACAATGTCATGGACCACACTGTGATTCTTTTCCCTCTCATGATGAAGAGAGTGTGTATGTGCCATGGTGAGTGAGGTTGGCCTTATGACCATGGAAGGAAGTGGGAGAGAGGACTCTGTATGTGAAACACTCGGGTGGAGCCTGACTTTAAGTCACAATGGCACCTTCTCACTCCTGACTGATCCCACGTGCTTCCCTCTTGGAGTAGCTTAGAGAGATGTCCTCAGAGACCAGAAAAGGCACCTGCTATGTGGTGGTGCAACTGAGAGTGTAGTGAGAGCTCACCAAAGGGGGTGGAGCTGCAGCTAGGGAGAAGTCACCTGTGCATCCCTTTGCCACTGGCACTCACTCCAAGGCTCTAAATGCCCATCTTTGGAAGTCCAGAGCACTACTTCACTTCCCGTCCTCTCAGTGGTCAGACTTGTGCTAACTGGACATGTCATTCTGCTCCATCCATGCAGATCCAGAGTCGGAGCCCTCAGAGCTGGGGTCAGCCTTAGAATGGATTGCACTTAGCTATGGATCTGTGGCGTGCTGTCACAGGCCCCTCTGGTCCTGGGCATGGTGCACATTGTTCTGCTTTGTGAGTGTGGAGTAGGTGTGAAGGTTTCTGGAAACTATGCAGTTTCTGTGTGCTGTGTGTTGACAGACTTGCCCACATAACTGCACTGCTTTGTGTCCAGAACCCACTCCTGCCTGTTGACGAGAGGAGATGAGCAGTATACTTGAAGCATCTAATTTTAGCTCTAAAGAGAGAAGTCTGGAAAACAGACAAAGCCTGTACCCCTATTTGTAGCAATCAGATGTTTCTACTCCACTAAGGTTAAGGATTAGTGTGAGACCCAGCGTGCATCTGAGTGATTTCTGTGGCTGGCAGCACTGGCAGTGTGCCTCAGGAAGGTGGAGACACAGAGCTGAACTGTCAGACACAACTTCTGGATAAAGCGTTGTTAGAACTGAACGCTCACAAAGTAAACAAAAGAAAGCTGGTTTCCCATCAGACTTATTCTGTTGTTGTTGAGATGGAATTTGCATGTAATGAGATGCATGGACAGAAGCATGCCCAGGAATGAGTTTAGTGGTGTGTGCTTAGGTGCTGACCCCCAACACCACACAGAGCGTCCCCTGTCTGCACATTCCCCATGTGCCCTGCTGAGAATCGCTGTTCTGAAGTGAGGTCCTATGAGGTCACCAGTGACCGTTCCTCTCCACTCAAGGTGGACTGTGGGGTCATGGCACTCCTGCTCACCCCTGTTTCTTGCTGGCTCTGAATGGACACATAGTCTAGCTGCCATTTCTCTGCCCTCTGAGAGTGTGGCACCTCTGATGAAGAGCACACATATTCACCTTCGTGAACGGTTGCTGAACCTTCCCCAAGAACTGTGGAATTCACTCCTCTCCAACCGCATGGACAGCCTTCTGTTTTTCCATGTACCTCCAAAATATGTGCCATCTTCTCTGACCCCATCAGCTGCGGTAGGACACATGTCTCTGTGGCATTGCATGCCCGGCTGTGGTGACTAAGGACTATACATCTTTTCATAAGGTTTTTGGCTATTTATATAGCTTCTTTTGTAAATTCTCTGTTCTGTTTTCTTTGCCCATTTTTTTTGTGCATGTGTGTATGTGAGTGTGTGTATGTGCATGCACGTGTGTGTGTGTGTGTGTGTGTGTGTGTGTGTGTGTGTGTGTGTGTGAAAGTCAGCAGTCAATGCTGAGTCTCATCCTTTATTATTTTCCACCTTATTTGTTTTGAGTGAGGGCCTCTGGTTCTCACTCACTGGCTCAACCGGCTGACCAGTGAACTCTGAGCTTTGTGTCTCTGCCTCCTTCAGCAGTGGGATGACAGGCACACGCTGTAACATTTGCCTTTTATGTACATGTTGGGGCTCTGAGCCTGGGTCCTTCTGCTGGCATAACAAGCACCTTACCCACTGATCACACACCCAGCCTCCACTTTGCCTATTTTTACTGTTTTTTTTAAAATCATTAATTATTATTACAGGAGGTTTCCCCCCTAATATACTGTGAATAAGTTTCCTCAGATAGCTTGGGGCTGTCACATCCTTGAAGCCATCTCTGTTGAGACAAAGATGCCTTTGTGGAGCACTGCCTTACTGGGGTCCTCGTCAGATACCACACAGGAAACAGGAAACCCTGGTGCCGTGGGAGCAGATGCATTTCCCTGTGTCTGCACGGCAATGTGTGTTTTACACACTATAGGAGCATGGGGAAATGACTCCTCTGGGGCAGACAAATGTCTTTTAGAGAAGAAAGAAAAGCAGGCTCTCTGTCTCCCTTCCCAGCATCTGTCCACGCACTGTGTCTACTTTCCTGTTACCGTTTTCAACGTGTAGGTCTGCAGGGCTAACCAGTTGCTATTCTGTAAGCACAATATAAAGTTGTCGATCAGTTTTATGTCTGGAGGGTATGTCCCCTGGCTACAGACTTCTGGGTTGAAAGTTCTTGATTAGAGATGCCATTCATATGTATAATACCAAACAGAAAATCTCACTGATGCCTGAGGCTACATTCTTTTTTCTTTTTTCCTTTTATTGAAAATAGATTTTTTCCCTTCACATAATATATCCTCAGTGCAGTTTCCCCTTTCTCTTTCTAGTTCTTCCCTACCTCTCCTCCCATCAGAATCCACTTCCTTCCTATCTCTCATTAGAACAAAACAAGTTTATAAGGGATTATAATATAATTGACATAATATAAAAAGAATACAAAAACTAACACATTGGAGTTGGACAAGACAAACAGGAGGAAAAGAGCCCAAGAGAAGGCACAAGAATCAGAGATCCGCTCATTCACACTCAGGAATCCCATAAAGACACTAAACTGGAAGATATAATGTGTATGCAGAAGACCTGGTGCAGACCTGTGTCTGAGTTCATGAGAGCTTTGATCATGCTGGTTCAGAGGACCTTGTTCTCCTGGTGTCCTCCACCCCCTCTGGCTCTTCCACTCTTTCTTCCTCCTCTTCCCTGAGCTCTGAGGGAAAGGGTTTAGGACTGAGTGTTCAAGGTCTCTCACTCTCTGAGTATCTGGCTGTGGGTCTCTGTATTTGTTCATCTGCTGCAGGAGGAAGCTGCTCTCATGATGGCAGAGAAAGGCACTGATGTAGGAGTATAGCAGAATATCAGCAGGAGTCATTTTCTGCTACTTTTTTTAGAACAGTAGAATTTGGTTTTAACCTAGTTCCTTGAGCTATGTAGTCTCTGGTTCTCGATCACTCAAGCAGTGTCAAGTGTGGGTTCCATCTCACAGAGCGGGCCTTAAGTCAGATCAGACGTGGTTGTTCACTCCCACAAGCTTTGTACCACCATTGCACTAGCATATCTTGCAAGCAGGACACCATTGTGGATGAAAGGTTTTGTGGCTGGTTTGGTGTTTCTGTTTCTCTTTTGGTAGCGGGCAGAGTAGCTCACTGTACCAAAGACGCTAGAACATAGGGATGAAGGCTCTATGTAGGCACCGGCTCAACTTCTCCATGTTCAATGAGTCACATAGGTGTTTGGTAACAGCCTAGGTTGTTTGAGGATTCCCGTGGGTCCCCTTTAGCCAACAACTCAATTAGATGTAACCAAATCCCAGCATTAGAAGCTTCATTTGGTGACAAGAGATGGCTAGTTGGGTCTCTCTCTCTCTCTCTCTCTCTCTCTCTCTCTCTCTCTCTCTCTCTCCATTATTTGGAAGTTCCATTTAGATTGCCTTCACATATGTAACTATTTTAGGAAGTTTCCACTGTATTAGGTTTCCATACTATTCCTCAAATGGCCCTTAATTTTAGATATCTCTTCCCATATTCTCTCCCACTGTGCCCCCTCTTGACCCTCCCATTTCAGCCTCCTCCATCTATCCATAACTATCTATTCGGTTTCCCTTTCCTAATGAGATATATCTGTCTCTACTAGCCCTTTACTCTATCCCAACCCTCTTTGGTTCTATAGATTGTAGCTTGGTTATCATTGACTTAATAGCTAATATCTACATATAAGTAAATACATATCAAATTTGTCTTTCTGCTTCAGAGATACCTCACTTGGGATGATTTTTTTCTAGTTCCATCCATGTACCTGCAAATTTCATGGTTTCATTTTTTTTAATGGCAGAGTAATACCCCATTGTGTGGATGAACCATGTTTTCTTTAGCTATTCTTTTGTTGAGGGACATTTAGGTTGTTTTCAATTTCTGGCTTTTGAATAGAGCAGCAATGAACATGGTTGACCAAATGTCTCTGTGGTAGGACGAAGTATTTTTTTGGGGGGGAGGTATATACCCAAGAGTGGTATAGCTGGATCTTCAGGTAGATTGAGTCTCATCTTCCTAAGGAACTACCACACTGATTTCCACAGTGGCTGTGTAAGTTTAAATTCCGACTACCAATGGATGAGTGTCCTCCTTACTCCACATCCTCACCAGCATGAGTTGACACTTGTTTTATTGATCTGAGCCATTATGGCAGGTGCAAGATGAAATCTCAAAGTGGTTTTGACTGGCATTTCCCCGATGATTAAGGATGTTGAACATTTCTTTAAGTGCTTCTCAGCCATTTAAGATTCTTCTTTTGAGAAATCTCTGATTATATCTATGCCCCATTTAAAATTGTCTTTTGTTTTATTGATATCTAGTTTCTTGAGCTCTCTTTATATATAGAATGTTATATATGTATGTATATATAGGATGCTAGCTCTCAGATGTGTAGTTGGTAAAAATAATTTCTCGTTCTGTAGGCTGTCACTTTGTATGGATGATGGATCCTTTGCTATGCATAAACTTCTCAGTTTCTTGAGGTCCCATTTATTAATTGTTGATCTTAGCATCTGTGCTAATGGTGTTATGTTCAGAAAGTCTTTTCCCATGCCAATAAGTTCAAGGCTATTGCTCACCTTCTCTTCTATTAGGTTCAATGTATCTGGTTTTAGGTTGAGATCTTTACTCCATTTGAAGTTAAGTTTTGTTCAGGGTGAGAAATAAAGATCTACTTACATTATTCTACATGCAGCCATCCAGTTTGACCAGCACCATTTGTTGAAGAGGCTGTATTTTTCCAGTATGTGTTTCTGGCTTTATTTAAAAAAACAAAAACAAAAAACAAAATAAAACAGGTGTCCATAGGTGTTTGGATTTGTATTTGGGTCTTCAGTTGGATTCCATTGACAGCATTTCTGGTTTTGTGCCAGTACTTTGCTGGTTTTATTACTACAGCTTTGTAGTATTGCAATCGAGGGTGATGAGACCTCCTGCAGTTCATTTATTATTCAGGATTGTTTTAGCTACCCTGAGTTTTTATGTTTCCATATGAAAATTGCCCTTTCAGAATCTGTGAAGAATTGTGCTGGAATTTTGATGGGGATTGCATTGAATCTGTAGATTGCTTTTGGTAGGATGGCCATTTTTACGATATTAATCCTATCAATCCATGAGCATGAGAGGTCTTTCCATCTTCTGATATATTCTTCAATTTCTTTTTTCAATGTCTTAAAGTTTTTAATCATACAAGTCTTTCACTTGCTTGATTAGAGTTACCCCAAGATATCTTATAATATTTGAGGCTATTGTGAAGGGTGTTGTTTCCCTGATTTCTTTCTCAGTCCATTTGTCATTTGTGTATAGGAGGGATACTGATTTTTATGAGTTAATTTTGTATCCAGCAACTTTGCAGAAGTTGTTTTTCAGTTGTAAGGGTTTCCTGGTGAAGTTTTTAGGCTCATTGTCATATTATCTGCAAATAAAGATACTTGCTATTTGTACCCCCTGATCTCTTATAGTTTGTCTTACTGCTCTGTCTTAAGTATTGAATAGTATGGAGAGAGTGGACAGCCTTGTCTTGTTCCTGATTTTAGTGGAATTGCTTTGAGTTGACATTGGTTATGAGCCTTCTGTAAACCACCATTATTATGTTGAGGTATGCCCCTTGAGTTCCTAATCTATCCAGGACTTTTATCATGAAGGGGTGTTGTATTTTGTCACAGGCCTTTTCTATATCTAATGAAGTGATCATGTGGTTTTTGTCTTACAGTATGTTTATGTGGTGGGTTACTTTTATTGATTTACTTATGTTGAACCTGGCATCTCTGGGATGAAGCCTACTTAATAATGGTACATGATCTTTTTGATATGTTCTTGGATTTGGTTTGTGAATGCTTTATTGAATATTTTTGCATCTATGTTCACAAGACAAGTTGGTCTGTAATTCTCTTTCATTGGTGGGTCTTTATGTGGTTTGCTTATTAGGGTAACTGTGGCCTTATAAAACAAATTGGGCAATGTTCTTTCGGATTCTATTTTGTGGAATAATTTGAGGAGTATTAGGGTTAACTCTTCTTTGAAAGTTTGGTAGAATTCTACATTAAAACCATCTGGCCCTGGGCCTTTTCTGGTTATGAGATTTTAAATGACTGCTTCTATTTCACCAGGGGTTATAGGTCTGTTTAAATTGTTTATCTGATCTTGATTTAACTTTGGTAAGTGGTGTGTATCAAGTAAATTATCTATTTTTTTTTTAGATTTTCTAATTTGGCAGAGTGGAGCTTTTTTCAGTATGTCCTTGTGATTTTTGAACTTTCTTGGTGTCTGTTATGTCCCACTTTCATTTCTAACTTTGTTAATTCAGTTCTTCTCTCTCCTTTTATTTAATTTGGATAAGAGATTGTCAATCTTACTGATTTTCTCAAAGAACCAAGTCTTTGTTTCATTGATTCTTTGTATTTGTTGTTGTTGTTTCTGTTTCATTGATATTAGGCCTGAGTTGATTATCTCTTGCCATCTCCTTCCTTTGGGTGTGATTTCTTTTGTTTGCTGTAGAGCCTTCAAGAGTGCTGTTAAGTTACTAGTAGGAGATCTCTTCAGCTCTTTTATGTAGGCACTTAGTTCTATGAACTTACCTCTTAGAACATCCTTCGTTTCCTGTGTTTTCTTGGGTGTGGTTAACCTTTTTAGCTTGGAGTTTCCCTTCTAGCACCTTCTGTAGAGCTGGATTTGCAGATAGATATTGCTTAAATTTGTTTTTTTTTTTTTTAATCATGGAATGTCTTATTTTCTACATCTATTGTGTTGAAAGTTTTACTAGGTATATAGTGGTCTGGGCTGGCATCTGTAGTCTCTTAGAGTCTGCAGCACATCTCTTCTGCTTTAGGTTAGGGAAATTTTCTTCTATGGTTTTGTTGAAAATATTTTCTGTTCCATTGACCTGGGTTTCTTCTCCTTCTTCTATTCCTGTTATTCTTATATTTCATCTTTTCATAGTGTTCCATATTTCATGGATGTTTTGTGCCAGGAATTTTTCAGATTTAACATTTTCTTTGAGATATCCATTTCTTCTATTGAGTCTTCAATGCTTGAGATTCTGTCTTCCATCTCTTGTGTTCTGTTGATGAGGCTTGCCTCTGAGGTTCCTGGTCAAATTCCTAAAATTCTCATTTTTATATTTCCTTCAGTCTGGGTTTTCTTTATTGATTATATTTCCACTTTCAGCTCTTGAATAGTTTTATTCATTTCCTTCTAGTGTTTGTTTGTGTTTTCATAGATTTCCTTGAGGGATTTGTTAATTTCCCCTTTATAGACCTCTACCATACTCATCAAGGCTGTTTTAAGGTCTTTTTCTTGTGTTTCAGCTATGTTGGAACACTCAGGACATGTTGTGGTAGCGTTGCTGGGCTCTACTGGAGACATATTGTTCTTGCTGTTTTTGATTGTGTTTTTATGCTGGTGTCTAGGCATCTGCAACCAAGAAGATTGTAATTGCAGGTGCTTATGCCTGTTCTTGTCTTTGTTGGGTGGGTATTTTGTTCCTTGGTTTCTGTTGCACTCTTGGTTTTTAGGAGAGTGTAGTGGTTGTGTTGCCTGATAGGAAATTCTTCTGGGATCCTGATAGGTGTGGCCACTGGGGGTTCCAGGTAAAATGTGTTTCTGGGTATTGGAAGCTGATACTTAGGAATCAGGTGGACTGGGGGTTGCTGAAGGGGTTCACAAGAGGGAGAAAAGCAGAGTGTTCTACCAGGATCTGTGAATTTCCCTGGGAATGGGAGCAGAGAATGAGAAAGACCACAGCGGTGGGTCTGCTACAGAGTTGGGATGAGACTTGGGGACTGGACTTGGAAGAATGCAGGGAGAGGTGAAGACCTGCAGTTAGCCTACTTGTTTCTCTGGTCAAAGTGGCCTTAGGGTTCCCAGAGAGTGTCTGCTGAAGTTGGAGGCTGGGATAAAGCAATGAGTGGGAGGAGGGAGGTTAGGAGGGAGAGATCAGTGTGACCCACTGGAGATGGGGTTGGGATGGAGGGACTCTGCAACAGGTGTTCTGCTGCAGAGCTGGGAATGAGACTGGGGGATTGGATTTGGAGGAGCAGAAGGAGGGGTGACAATCTACAGTTAGCCTAGCTACTTATGGACATTTCTGTAACAACGATGTGGCCTGCCCAACCCTGCCTCTCAGGTTGTGGAGGTTCTGTGTACCGTAATCTTTCCATTGTGCAATGTTTGCTGTTTTCAGACTCACCCTTGATTGCCTGCTTCTGGCCTGTGGTTAAGCCTTTTCATAGGTTTTCTTCTTCTGTCTTTTGTTCCTTCTGTGTCCTGGCTGAGTTTATACCGCGTGTACCCTCCTGCCTGTGTCGTCCTGCCTGAGTATCCTCAATCATACTCTCTCCTGGCTGGGATCCTGGTCAAGTTTCAACTCCCTTGTGTGCAAGCCACTTTACCCTGTGCTGCGCTCTGTGCATGCAGGAATGGAACCATGTTAACTGATCCCTCGAGAGGGTTTCCCAGCACCAGCTAAATTTCTGTATTATCCTGATCCTGTCATGGTATTGATCTTTCATGAATACTGTCTTTTGGTGTCCCTTCCTTGAAGATGTGGCCTGGTTTTTAGTGTCCTGCCGATGGAGCGCTATGAGATCTGTGATAGTGGCAGGAGGGAATCCCAGCATGCTCTGATACACATCCTGTCCCTTCTTGGCCCTGGGCAGTTCTCCTTTCACATGACATCATCACTTCATGCCATACACAGTATACTTGTGCGTAGACTTCTGGGGGCCTGCCATAGCCCCTCAGTGTGCTATATCCTTCAATTCCAGTCACCACCTATGACCCCAGACATCTGAGCTTGGGGGAATTTTCCTGCCTTTAACCTCACACTGAGGTCTAGAAGTTGTTCAGAAGCAAACTGGGCAGATGCAGGGGAACCTTGGTTCCTTACCCACATCGGTCTGTGATGGAGGATGTCTGACAACCTGCAATTTTATAATGGGTAGGCCTGAGACCAATGGGATCTTGCTTCAGAGGAGGGAGGGAGGGAGAGAGAGAGAAACACCCACAGAGAAGCATCTGGTAGGCCTGGGATAGTGTTTGTGTAGGGGTTTTTCATTGTAAAAGTGCTACATAGCTACTGTTAGTTGAATAAAGAAGCCCAAAGCAGATAGAGCAGATGGACCCAAGTCTAGGTCTGTGTTGAAGTAAGCTGGCCCCCATCCATAGACCCACCCCTGTCTCATAACCAAGGGGCCTTGTCTTTCCCATAGTGTCAGAGGGCTATTGGGGGGTGCTAGGGAATATGGAGGTGTGGTGAATATTCATATATTGGTGAAATTATTAAGGCCACTCCATGTAGTTAAAAGGGAGGTTTATTTTGTGGGGTAACTTACAAGTGAAGGGATAGTTTACAGGGTCTGGGAAAGGTGTGGTGCAGTCTGGCGGTGTTCTCTGGAGAACTCTTCTCGGTCTACCTCCAGCGTCCAGGGTCCAGGAACCAAGAAAGCTGCGGGCACCTCAGGATCTCGGGTCTTCAGGGTCCTCTCTTGGCCCCACCTTGTAGGCGTGACAGTTACCGAAGCCTCAATGGGGGTTGGAACTTCCAGATCAGAGCTGGAATGGCTACCCACTACATTCATATTCAAACACAACTAGTGTGTAAAGGGTCTTTTGAAAAACATCACCTTCCTGTCTTACATGTGGTATCCCTTCTGCCCTCCTGCACAGATGTTGGCTAGAACTGTCCCTGCTCAGGGTGAAGATTAGAGGCTGGCTCTGGGAGCAGAATATAGGTGGAGGCTGGAGGACTTCAGCAGTGGTGTGTGTCCCATGCCTCCTCCCACAGGGCCCTGGCCTAGAAGAAGGTTCTAGGCCCCAGGCAGTGACAATACTTGAGTCTCTGTGTGTGCGCTCCTTCCTGGCAAATGTTGGATTGTCTGGCTGTGTGG
Source organism: Peromyscus melanophrys (assembly GCA_902168415.1). Lineage (NCBI taxonomy): Eukaryota > Metazoa > Chordata > Mammalia > Rodentia > Cricetidae > Peromyscus > Peromyscus melanophrys. Next base: position 86,155 of record CABHPR010139476.1, read on the forward strand.
GGAACCTGCTTTTTGAGCTTGCTTCACTTTACACACAGCACAGGGGCCACCAGGCTTTGTACGTATGCAAGACACATTGTCAAGCTGGTCAGAGTGCTTGGCTGAGGTTTTTCTCCATGAGTCTCAGGAAATATGACAACTGTCCTCTTCTGCAGCATCTGAGTGGGATAGGTGGAGCGAGACAGTGAGCGTAAATCCAAGTCTCCCCTTAGCCTGTAACTTCTCTCTGTTCTAGGAGAGACAAACACAGCTTGTCAACATTTGCTGATAACCTGAAGGATTGCTGAGGAGATGCTAACTCTTCTTCAGCTGAACCTGTAGTTATTGTGAGGCCTTCTCCTCTCCTTCCCTGGGCAGTCAGTCAGTCATCAGTCAGTCCTTCCTTCTCTGTGAGCTCCATGCCCAGCTAAACACCAAAAAGTTCCTCCCAAAGCCAGGCTACTTGTTAAGCCGTGTGGCTGATCAGCTGTGACTTGTCTGTGCCCCTAGACACACTCCTGCGGCGTCTCCTGAAGGATCTGCAGCAGCAAGCTGAAGTGGACCGCCTGGGCCCCCTGAAGTTGGAGGAGATGGCAGACTCAATTGCTGGAGCAATACAAGGCTATCCTTCCGAGGGAAGCCAAGATGGCCATGGGAGTGAGGCCGAGGGACAGCTGAGAGAGCAGGCAGATGCCCCAGAAGTGGTGCTTCAAGGTGACCTCCTGCTCCTTGGGTCCTTTGCAGCTGGGTGGCCACAGGGAAGGGAAGAAGCCACAGGGAGGGGCTGGGGGAATGGGGAGCCTGGAGAAGGAGTGAGGCTATGCCATGCAGAGGGGAGGAAGCCAGAGGGAGGCAGTATAGGGAGGTGGTGAGGCCACAGGAAGGGGAGGGAGCCATGGGCAGGGGAGGGAGCTATGGGGAGGGGAGAATCCTACTCACCAGGCCATAATGCATCCTTTCTGCTGGAGAGATAGATTTATGTTAAAGATTTTTTATCTGTTTGAACTTTTGCCTCTAAAAGCTTTCTTAACAGACTAAGCTTACCAGAGCAATTATGTTGAATGGCAAATTGCTCTCAGGGAGGAAGTTTGATTCCTGCGTGCTGAGGTTCAGAATTAGGAAAACCTGGGGGTGATGGGAGGGTGTCTTTGTTTGGGTCATGCCAGTATGCACTGTCAAATATTTGAACAATAAACTGAAAAGGGTTCATTCAACTGTCTGCATCTACTTCTGAGGCTGCTGGGAGCAGCAGCCAGCATCATGCCCTCTCTTACATGGAGTAGCTGCTCAAGGCAGGCAGGCCTCTGAGGCTCTGCACTCTGAACATGGTAGGCACATAAAATCCCATTGAAAACCAGATGTGAGGTTCACTCCTCTCCTCTGTGGACTGGAACAGAGGCAAGTCACCAGTGTCAAAGGGGTAACCAAGCATAGGAGGATCTAGGGAGCCCCCTAGGAATTGAGGAAAGTGCTCTGAGTTACACAGCCTTGGGCATCTGCTCTGGTTAGACTCCAGCATCTGACACAAGCTGGAGCCATCTGGGAGGAGGGAACCTCAGTTGAGAAGATGCCTCCATCAGACTGGCCTGTAACAAGTCTCAAGAGCATTATTTTGATTAATGATTGATGTGGAGGGGCACAGCCTCCTGTGGGTGGTGCCACCCCAGGACAGGGGGTTTGGAGTTGTATAAAAAAGTAAGCTAGGAGAGCTATGACTAGCAAGCCTGTAAGCAGTGTTCCTCCGTGATCCTGCTTCTTTCACTTCCTGTCCAGAAGTTCTGACTTCCTCAATGACAGACTGTAAACTATAAGATGAAAGAAACTCTTTCTTCCCCAGGTTGCTTTTGGCCATGCTGTTTTCTATCAGCAATAGGAAAAAACAAACAAACAAACCCCCCCACCACCACCACCACCAACAAACTAGGACAGCATCCCTTTGGCCAGAGGAATAACCCACACCATCTTTAATATGGAGTAGTTTGGGTAGACTTGTCTGTTTTTATAACTGTTACCTATGATGAGGCATTGGGGTCCTTCGAGCTATGGCAAACACTGAAGATTCTGTGCAGGTCTGTCTGTGAAGCTAGGGGAGGTACCTGTGAATGATGCTGTGTCTAAGCCTGCTTAGCAAAACCTTGCTCTGTTCTGCACTTGATAGGGTTACTCTGTGGTAGAAACGTGGTCAAGCTGTTCTACCTCATATGTACAATGAGGATTCTGTATGGTCATCTCTCCATGCACTGGGACACCTTGTAAGGACATCTTTCGGGGACCTGGATAACATGCTTTGGTCTTTTACAGATCACAGACTATCAGAGGTGGATGACCCAGTGTACAAGGAGGTAAGAGGACAGCATATTAACCTAAAATCATGATATTATCAATCATCTCTCTACTTATGAAATGTAGTTTCCTAGCTGTTGGAAGGGTATGGGGAAAATCCTCATAACCCCCAAACTGAGGAAAATACAGAGTGCACACACAATTGTATAGAGCTAGGTATAGAATGTCTTGTTTTCAGATTATAAATGAATATTGAGCCATCATAGAGAGACATGAAAATATGGTGAATTTAAAGGAGGGAATTAACACTCCCAGAACCACTCTCCCATAAGCACCTCACAGGGCCATTTCGCAGACCTGCCTAGCCCTGCACCGTCTCTGAAGCTCCCTGGATGGGAAGCATGGGCTCCTGTGCGCTTGGTGCTGCTCTAGCTTCCCTGTCCGACGCCCTGCACAGTCACAGGGCACTGCATCCCTGAGGTGCCCTAGCATGGCTCTGCGAAAGGGCTTAGCCAGCCAGCACCCATGGACTGCGTGTCAGCAATACCCGATAACTTGATGAGCTTTGGGGGCTTTTTGCTTAAGTACCTGTGGTCTCTAGGGCTTAAGGAAGCAGAAAATCTGCTCAGAGCACAGCGATGTCATGTGGTTCTATAAAACTGTTTATGTCATCCTGCTTGCTTCCGGATTGGTGTCTAATGGATGACAGCAGGGAATACCCCAAACTGAAATCACAGCCACAGTGGGACTTCCCTCTGAGTGGTGATGGAGAAGTTGGGTCAGGAAAGAGCTTTTGGATTTTGAGAGTGGAATGGATGCCACACAGGCCCCATAATCCTCAAGGTTGTGGTCTAAGAATTCAGGCCAGAAGCCCCCTGGACCTGAACTTAGTGAAGCCATCAGACTCTACTCATGGCCTCCTCGCCTCTCCCATGGCCTCATGCTGCACTGGTTGAGTTTTGACTTTCTCTGTCCATGTGTTGTGTTGACATATTTCTCTATTTCTTGGAGCACATTGTCAAGGAATTGTTTTCAGAAGGAGCCTTTGGGTGTTGGATGCTCTGAGCTTTTAGTGACACTTTCCCTCACATGCAGCTCCATCTGAGAGATCATTATCCCCTGTCTTCTAAAAGTCCTACTGCATAACTAACTGCCATGTGTTGTTGTTGCAAGTCAAAATTGGAGTAAACATCTTCATCAGACTATTGTATTCACATTTTCAAAAGGAAAACTCATGAATTCTAGTCAAGAGGGAATGATCTCCCTCACAGTTATTTCTTAAGTATGTGTTTGGTGGAGTAAAGCTGTAATGGAAACCAAACCCCAGCTCTTGTCTAATACCAGAAATATAAATTCACAGTTAAAACCACTCCACTGAGATGATAAAGACCTTTGCTTCTGCACACACCAATGGGTCACACCTTGGAGGCCTTGTCCTCCTGGAAACAACTCCTTTCACAAGGGTTAAACTGGATTTCACATCTGGAACATTTGATATCCAGTTTCTGTAAGGCTGAGTATATGAAACAGAGGCCAGAGTGTGGGCTGAGAAATGATGAGATGAGGTTTGCATGGAGCAAACAAATTCTGTAGCCATGTGCCATAATCATAACACCCTTCTGGCAGATGCCAGTGGGTGTCCAAGGAACCTGCTATTCAGAAAGTGAGGTTAGAGCCAGATGGTGGTGGCACACTCCTTTTATCCCAGCACTTGGGAGGCAGGGGCAAGTGGATCTCTGTGAGTTCAAGGCCAGCCTGGTCTACAGAGAGAGTTCCAGGACAGGCATAGCAACACAGAGAAACCCTGTCTTGAAAAACAAACAAACAAACAAACAAACAAACAAACAAA
>CABHPR010139477.1:8822-47427 GCA_902168415.1 Peromyscus melanophrys
TCTTTTCTGTTTCTCTTAAGTCAGACAACCCTTTAAGGTGGGACTTTTTTTGTTTGAGCAATTCACCTGAGCCATCAGCAGCCCCACATTTCCAATGGAACTCCCTTATCTCCATCCTGATTGAGGCTTGAAAGCACCCATGGGAGCGCTTCAACTTTAGGACACAGCTGTTGCGTTGTACAAGTCCTTGTTGCCTACCAGGAAATGTTTGTTCTTCTATTGTGCTGTAGTTAATAGTCACCTTAATTTTTACTAGAGGTTTATCTTCAGTCCTTGCCTAAGTTTTCTGAAAAGCCCAAGGGAATCTGGTAGTTGATTAAGAGTTGTTAGGACCGTCCAGAGTTTTCTTCTGTAGAACTTATCCACCTTCTAAGTCCATTCCTTTTACTTTGGGACATGAAAACAATCAAACAAGGGAGCAGGTCTGGACTGACACTTAACACTCTGAAGGTGTAAAAGAGTCTTTTTCTTTGGATCCTCAAGGAATAGAGCCCCGACTCTCAGTTTCTTTTGACCTACTAAAAGACATAGAAGAATGCAAGTGTCAAGTGGCTATCTTTAGTTACAGATATAAGAGGATAGATGTTGTTTAGTAATGGAAATTTCACCCAGACTGTGCGATTATGCACCGAGTTACCTATTAAATGCTAACTGCTTTCTTCATGATAATGAACATCTACAAAATCGCAAACATATGTAGACCAGGGATGTGGTACTCTCATACATTAATCTTATAAAACCAAATCCTGTACCTGAGTTGTTTACACAGAAAAAAGACTCACTTTAAATCAGAGAAGAAAACTGCTTTCATCTTGAATTGTTAATTGTGATCAATTGGTAGTAGCTGTTTGGAGCCCTGTGTTGAGGAAAATATTGAAGCAACCTCAGGGCTCAACAAAAGAGAAATCCATGTTAAAGCAAACAGAAAGGAATGGAAAAATTTCTCTGCAACTTTCTCTGTATGGTTTATAAAGACTGCAATGGCAATTACTTATTATTTGAAAGGAAAGAAATCACCAATATTCTGAGATAGCTACCTCTGATTAACTCATGGTGCTTTCTGATTTATAAATATATAAGTTATTGGATACAACAAGACATCTTGCTGCATTACAGCATACACTGTACCATTCATAGAGATTAAGGCACACCTAAAATGTGGAATGTCATGTGCTTACTGTTTGGTCATTGTTCCTCTGTTCTCTCATTTTACTGGACTTGGTGTTAGAGGACTAAGATCAAAACACTAGCTAACATGCAACTTAAGATCAGAATGACCTTGAGCCAGTACCTCAGCCCCTCTCAACTTCACCGCTTTCTTTGAAATCAGATAAAAGAAATATATCAAACAAGATATACTGTTATACTTGCAGAGGAGGTTGCTAGACTTGGGTGGGAAAAGGTTTCAAAAAAAAGGATGAATAACAGAAACATAATACAGATATTGAATATACATTAATTTTATCTGAATTCTAACAGTTTTCTTCTGAAGCTTAAATCCTCAACACCAAAATATATGGAAAAGGAAACAATTTTAGCTACATAATGGTATTCCATATTTGGTGATATGAGCATTTGTAAGAGGTCAACCCTCTCTGATGATGGCTACTCTCTGGATCTCCTGGAGTCACACAAAGCTTATGACTTAGATGTCTTTCCTTTAAGTGTGTGGTGGATAATATCTTTTCTCTGAGTATATTAAGCACACATAGGCAGTTATCTTTCTCATAACTAAATGAATTGCAGTAACTGTGCTCTTTGCAAGATATCATTCACAAAGCAAGCAACAGGGGCCAAAGCAATAGACATTATGAATTTTACTTTACTAAATTAGATAAAATAAAGATTAAGAAATTACAGAAATGGGTGCATAAAAGACACAAGCTACATTAAGATAACTGACACTTCAAGATTGTTGGGACAGGATGGTAGTATTCCTTCAAGCAAGCATAACTCTGATAACTTTTCATACACTATTCTTAATAGTGTTACTTCCGATCTTGGCTTATTCCCAAAGCATGTGTGTCTGTATTTAGGAAAAAGTCTGAAGACTGGTAAGGGCTCTTCCCTCACTGATTTTGTGAGATTGGTCAAGTATTTCAATCTGTCTTTACATCACACCTGCCCCTCATTTGAGAAACTAAGATAATAGTACAGTCAAATTTTTTGATGTCTGATTAGGAATAGATGATATATTTGTACAACTTGAAGAATACTTGTGTAGCAAGATGACCATAATTACTGTCTCAGTCATTATCATCTGCACTGAATTCTGCTTTACTTTCATGGATAAACACTGAACTTTTGGGGGATGTCAGAGATTTCCAGATTGCAGTCTGAAGAACCTTGATGTAAGGCTCTTTCAGGTCTGAATGTCAACACTATTCCCATAGTAATAACTAGATGCTGTTGTCTTTCCTCCACTGGTCTTGAAGTTGATGAAGACAAGGAGGGGAGGATGTTGTGATCATGACAGATCCACACAGCTGTCAAGAGATACTAGTGAGCTAGCAGTTATATCCTTCACCACCAGGTACACAGGTTCAAAATCACTGTGGTATAACTTTAAATGAATTAAAGGGACATATTCTCCAGAATTCTCAGCATTAATTTCACATGGAAAATTATGGTAGGTATAACCCACATAAATAAAAGTTCTTTAACACCCTTGGTGATCTTTAAAAGTATGAAGATGGGGCTGTGGAAATTGTAAATGAAACACATATCTGAATCTTAAAAGCCGATACCCACATGTAGGAGAAAATACATGGTGTTCGTAAGAGATCATGGAGGAGAAGGGGATCTTTCAAGGAAGGGAAAGTAAAATTAATGTTATGAAGGGATAAAGGAGAAATTAGAATAAATGAGGATTAAACAAGGAGGGTGGTGAGAGATCATGGTAGAGGAGGGAACATAGGGAGGGATAACTAACATTAAAACCTTTTGAGAAGCCACAAGGAAATCTACTACTATAGAAGCTTTCTAACACACACACACACACACACACACACACACACACACACACACACACACACACTATATATATGTATATAACAATATAAATAAAATTTAAATGGAGTTACCAAATAATGAGATAATGAGGAGACAAGTCGCCAACTAGATATCATATGACACCAAATAAAACCTCCATTACCAGAAAGGGGTTATATCTTGCTGAGTCATTAGCAAAGGCGAACCGCAGAAACCTCTAAACTGCACAGGCTATTGCCAATGTTGTCCCTTGACCCTTCACAACCTGAATACTAGCAGACTAGTAGTTATATCCTTAATCACCAGGTACACAGTTTAATGAATTAGAAGTAATATTTTCCTGAATCCTCAACATTACTTTTGCATAGTAAATTATAGTAGGTGTAACCCACATAAATAAAAGTTCTTCAGTACCCTTGGTGATTTTTAAAAGTAAGAAGATGGGGCTGAGGAAACTGTGCATGAAACACACATATTGCTAGAGACACCACATATATTTTCCATAAAATATGGAGAAACAAGCTGGTACCCATTTAGTAATTATACTCCTACTGAATAGAATTCAAAGTGCTAGGTGATGCTAGGCATGCTACCTGAGGAAAAAAGTAATCATTACTCTCACACAGATACAAACCCCGTAAGAGACACTGGAATACTCAGCCCTGAATGGGATGTCTTTTTCAAACCACTTCCCTCAAGGTTCAGGTAATCCACATAGAAGAAGCAGGAATAAATATGGTAAAAGCCAAAGGTGGTGGACAACTTCAAGCAAATACTGTCTTCCATACAAAAATCAGTACTGACACACATATACACATATGAACTCACAAGACCTGCACAAGTTCAAACAACACAAAATCCCAATGTGGAGGGAAACTAGGCACAAAATCCCACCCCTAACTAAGAAACTATTTGCAACTGATAACTAATTAAAAAAAAAAAACAGTTTTCTTCAGTGAACTAACATTGAGTCTAAAAACCATACCTCAGAGCAGATGGCATACTCAGGAATAGTTGGCCAAACAAAATGGACTCCATGTTTTTGTTTTGTTTTGTGTGTGTGCTTTTTTTTTTGAGAGAGAGAGAGAGAGAGAGAGAGAGAGAGAGAGAGAGAGAGAGAGAGAGAGAGAGAGAGAGAGAGAGAGAGAATATGAAGTTGAGAAGACAGAGATAGGGCAATCTAGGAGGGAATAAGGAGTTAGGGGAGGGGAAAGAATATGTAATAAAAAAATTAAGTTCAGAAAAGAAGGTCCAAAAAGGTAAGGATGTATTCTAGGTTAGGCTTTTACAAATTGAAGTCTTAAGCTAATGTCACTGTAAACATTGGAATTGCTTTTAAAATTTTTAACTTCTGTATCTCATGATCTATTAGATCAGAACTGGCAGTTGGAGGCAGTAAAATGTGAAATTCAAATGACATATCTCACCATAAATAAGAGAACTTCTATACTTTCTACAGTGTACAAATCAATGATAATTATAGCTTATCATGGGTACTTTTTCTTTCAATGTGCCTAATGTGTAACCCCACTTTATACCCATAAGAAAATGACAATTTTTATTCTAAACTTAGCCTTTCATTTTTTAAAACAAATTCTTGTTACTACCTCCCCTTCTTTAAAAATACTTGTGTACTCTCAGTTCCGTTCATATACACATCATGATATTTATACATCACAATGATACATTGTCTGAAGGAAAAAGGAGGAAGGACTCAGAAATCTGGGAAACTATTTTTTATAGACTTACTTATCTTTTTATTTGTTTTCATTTTTCAAAGGAAAAAATTTTAGTTAAAATATAATTACGGGTGACAGTGAGAGGAACTAGGAGAAAAAAAAGGAAAGGAAACTGCAGTCAGGATATGTTATATGAGAAAACAATCTATTTTCAATAAAGGTGAGAACAATAACGACCAAAAGATAATTACATCATCTCCTCCCTCCAATCCCTTTCATTTCTTTCTCACCTTTCCCTTATTTCACACACAAGTGTGTTTACAATCAGTTGAGTTCATATCATGTCACTGTGTGTATATTTTTTTGGGTAATGACTACTCAGAATTGGATAATCATTTATCAAGGGCGGGGCCCAGTGATTTTTTTCATCCATGCTGGCATATCAGTTGGGTTTGTCATTGCTTAGATCTTATTTAACCAGCCATACTGTCGAGATTTCATGGATATAGTTTTCATGTCAGACCCAGGAGACTCAATTTTGAAGCAGACTACCTGGTTCTCTGGCTCCACCAATCTTTTCCCACCTCTTTATTGATGTTCCCTGAGTCTTTGTTTCAAGGGTTGTGTTGTAGGAGTATCCGCTAGGGCTGGACAACCCCACAGTCAGTTGTTCTTGACATTTTGATTAGTTGTGCTTTTCTGTAACGGTATGGTTGATTGCATGATAATGGCCCCATAGGCTTATGTATTTGAATAGTTGATAGCAATGTTTTTGAAGGGTTAGGATATGTGTCCTTATTGGAGAAGGTGTGTCACTAAGGGCTTTGAGATTTCAACAGACTGATAGCATTCAATCTTTCTCACTGCCTTCAAATTGCAGACAAAGGTGTGAGCTCTCAGGTGTTTCTGCTTCTAGGACTTTGCTCTGCCATCATGGACTCTAATTCTTTGAAATTGTAAGCCTAAATAAAATACTTTGTTTCATAAGTGGCTTTGGTCATGGTGTTTTACCACATCAATAGAAAAGTAACACAAACAATAGAACCACTGAATATTTCCTTCTCTTGGCAGCTTACATAGAACCTTCCACTATTATAAAAGCTACTCTCTACAGAGGACACTTTAGGGTAAAATCCAGCTTAATTCCTTTGAGTCCTGTTTCTAAAGTCAGTGGTGTATTCATTAATAGGAACTTACCTTCAGCTTTTGGGATGCAATAGCAATAACCTATGTTGTTTAGGGAGTCTTTTGGGATCTCCTAATGAATAACTCAAAATGAAGTTTCTCATGCCTAGCACTGTGGTTTTTGTTAGATGGGCTATGGCTCTTGGTGAGAGCATTATTACCTCAAGTGGCATAATTTCACTTAAACTATGCATATACATGCAGAGAGAGACAGACATGCACACACACACAAACACACATACGTATATCATATATATCCTTATGTATTGCATGTAATTTTAGGTCAATATAAAACAATATGACTCTTTATGGCTTTTTAGGCTGTTTTGCCTGCATACATGTATGGATTACCTGTGAAGGCAGAAGAGGACATCTATTCCTCTGAAACTAGAGTTACACATGGTTGTTAGCCACCATCTTAGTGCTGGAACTTAAACCTGGGTTCTCTGGAAGAGCAGTCATTGTTCTTAGCAACTGAAAAATCTCTCCAGCCCTGGGGCTCTGAGATGGTTTGACTAAAAATGGCCCTCCAAGACTCACACTATTAAGAGGTGTGGCCTTGTTGGAGTAGGTGTGGCCTTGTTGGAGTAGGTGTGGCCTTGTTGGAGTAGGTGTGGCCTTGTTGGAGTAGGTGTGGCCTTGTTGGAGGAGGTGTGGCCTTGTTGGAGGAGGTGTGGCTTTGTTGGAGGAAGTGTGCCACTGGAGGTGGGCTTTGACTTCTTAGATGCTCAAACCAGGCCCAATGTCTCACTCTCTTCCTGCTGCCTGCCAATCTGGATGTAGAACTCTCAGCTACCTCTCCAGTACCATGTCTGCCTGCATGCCACCATGCTTCCTGCCATGATGGTAATGGACTAAACCTCTGAACTATAAGCCAGCCCCAATTAAATGTTTCTTTATAAAAGTTGTCACGATCATGGTGTCTCTTCATAGAAATCCTAACTAAGATAGATACTGATCTCGATGGACATGATTTTGTGCTCTGGATATGCTATCCAAAGTATTGACACTGTGCTGGGATACAAATCTAATGGCTCTCAGAATTTTGTTCAGTTTTCTGGAATAAACTTCTGTTTTCTGGATGTCTTCACCAGGAGATTCTGTCTCAAGAAGCACAAGTTATTTTTAAGATAAAACAGGTGTGAATGTTTTAGATTGTCTGGCCAAGTAAACCAGCACCTTTGTTATTTTCAATCTTATAATTGCAGTTTGTGAATGGTGCCCAAGGCCATGTATGCTCTTTTATCAAATGCAATACATGGCATATTCTTATTGATGTTTTTTCTATAAAAACTTATAAAAATAACACTCACAACTATCCAAGCTGTTCTTTCACAACTATTTCTATTTTTTTCTAATCTAAGATTAGGCATTTCCATTTCTACAAAATTTAATTTTGATGGCTTTAGCTATTGTCTCAAGACATTATTATCCCCCATTTTTTTTTTTAACTGTGATCCTGCTACACAATAAATCCCCTATTCCTCAGGGCTCATATAATCTGGAAGTTTGGTAAGTATCTCCTCAATATTATTGTCCAAGAAACTGAGAATATCTAAAAGAAGAATAAAAACTCCCTGATACTTTATAGAAATTTCTATGAGATTATCAGGGGTGCATAGAACATACATAGGGAAAATTCAGTTAGCTAGATCTTCTCCACTTAATGCACGTAAACTACCCCAGACATTGTTAAATATCTTGGTGAGCTCATTTATAGGCTTCTCTTGGTTTATTTACTCCTAGAAATGTAAAAGACTAAAGTTTATCATTTATCAAGAAAGGTAAATGTTTGTGAGATGAGGTCAGTTCAGTTCTTTGAGTTCACTGGAAGAAAAGGGCCTCCACTTCTTCAATGATCAGAAATTACAAAATGATTGGCTTTGGGAGGTCCTAATCCTTCTGTGACTACTCATATTTCCTGGGTAAATGACTCCACAATACAAGGAAATTAGGTTAATATAACTCGATGTTTTCTTCTTTCTTTCTATCATACCAAGGACGTTTCTTTTTGTGAAGGAAGGAAAATGAAGAAAAGAAAGGAGAGGGAAGGGGGTGAGAGGGCTCAGCGCCAACTCCTCATTGTCTTCTTGTTTGCCTTTCTCTCATCCTTTCAGGCACAGGTCAAGGACAGCTCATGTGTGCTCATGAACAGGGGAGGCACAAGCACTTTGGGATGAGAGCCTGATTTTCAGGCTCAAGTACATCATGTAAAGACCAGGAAGGCAGGGCTTATAAGCAGAGAGCCCAACAGACCCTTTAACTGCTGAAGTGTACTCTAGATTTGAAGGTTGAAGTTCTGATGTATTTTTCCTGGTCCACTTAACTGCATCATCTAAACTTGATGAAAATGACCTTACAATGGCAGTTATTTTCTTGAAAATATTAGGAAATGTTGGAAAGCAACTGAGAATAGTAGAAAAGCAAGCACTTAATGGGCTGGACTATCATCAAGACACTGGGTTGGGGGTGTGGGAGGGAACGTTGCTGTGCACAATCCAAGGCAATTACAAACAATCTCTCTCCTTCCAGGTTCAGGAGCCTAAAAGCCCCTTCACACCAGACTAAGGATGCCAGGAAAAATCAATAAGCTATTGAATCGAGTTCTCTGGGGGAGAACATAGTGTATTTTGTAATTTCAAAATAGCTCTTTTATTAGAGAGCTGAAGAGAGGATAGCCGACATTACATTTCTATGAAATATAAGTCGGGCAACATTCAGATCTGTTTTAAAATTAATAGAGTTTCAATCTTTTTTTTATTTGGGCAATAGATTGAGTTGTGATGCCTGCTAACTCTGTTTTCATTTTGATTTAATAAGTGCTTATTAAGAACATTTTTTTTCCCTAACTGTATCACTGCAGCCTCTCTCTGTCCTCTGGACACTACATTAAGTATAAAATGGATTGCAACAAAGCTACATAAATAGATCCTTAATTTTCCTAAGTGAATCACATGTGTATAAAAAAATAAACGTGGTGTCAGGCATGAGGGGTAGAGGAAGGGTTGTTCCTGCTCAGGTTTAGTTGTCAAAATCCACACTATATAGGCTGACAGCTTCTGAAATACATAAACTGTTTCTCTCTCTCTCTTGTTTCCATAGTAACAGAGTGCACAAAGCCTTAGTTTTTTCACACAGAGAGAAAAAATATGGGAATGGAGTCTGGAATTGTCTGGAACAAAGGAAGAATGAAGACAACAGAAAATTAAGCATCTGTATTTTTCAAGAGACTCATTCACGGCTCCTTGAGGTTTTTATACAAAGTACGTGTTTAAAGGCAGCTTAGGTTGCTTACAAGTCTTTGCTCTGGGCCTGAACAGTGAGCACATTGCTGCCTCCCTTGGCAGGCCACGGATGTCAGTGCAAACAGCTCCTGGCCACCTTGGATTTGAGAAGTTTCATTAAGGCTGCCCTCTACAAGGCATTCCTGCTTCCTTAGTCAGCTGTTGCTCTTTACCACACCAGGCTGATTGTTAAGATCTCTGCACTTCTTATTTCCTCTCTCAGTTCACTGACTTAAAGATCAAGTGATGGTGTTCTAAATCTAACAAATACTAGGAAGATGTGGTTTATTTTTTAAAGAAGACTGTCGTTATTCTGGACACTGAGACAGGTCATGTGTCCCTAGCCTGGCCTGCCCTTCATGGAAGATTCCAGCAGGCGTTAGTTAGTCAGTTGGCAAGCATCCTGAATATTGCCTGTATAGCTTTTTAGAGGTGCCTGTTTCTTTAATATTAGCTCATAACCATTTCTCTGAGTTTGCTTTAAATGTCACCTTCCATGAAGATAGAAACATATATGAAAATGTATACCCAATGCAATAGGTACTTTATTAAACTGTCCTTATAGACACAGGAAAAGAAATATTGGGCTTGTGAGTTGGCTCAATGGGTGAAAATTAGTTTTACCAAGTTTGATGACCTGAGTTCAATCCCCAGAACCAAGATGGTGGAAAGAAAAGACTGAATCCTGCAGGTTGTCCTCTGACCACTGCACATGTGCTGCGGCTCTGCATCCATACCCATATGCTCTTACACACACACACACACACACACACACACACACACACACACACACACACACACATGCATAGAGATAAATGTACACTTTTTAAAACTATAATTCAGTCAGGAATACATTTTTCTTTTTAAAAAGGAGAGTTCATTTTTTTGGTTTTACCTTAAAATGGGGCGAGTGTAGGAACCTTAGAAAAAGGCAGTGGAGGTGGGCATCACCAGCTCCTAGATCCTCCTAGTTCTAGGGTCCCGGGGTATGGTGCATTGTAATGTCGTTGTTAGTCGGTTGGCGGTGGTTTTAATAGAGGCAATGGTGCACCCTGCGCTTACTCACAGCCCCCTTCATCAGCAAGACTATCTACTGTTACCTGTCTACTTGGAGATGAGCCCTGCCAGTGCAGCCAAGTCATCTACACCAGGAATCTGAGTTAGTTTTGCTTGAGTAATACTGGAGCAAGAAGCAAATTGCTGATCTTCCCTAGGGACCAAAAGTGCATATAATCCTGTAAGCAGAAATTTTAACCAATGTTCTTCAATCTCGGCATTTTGTACAGAATTCCCAAGGTGATATTTTGAAATGCAGGACATGCCCTAAATACATAATGACAAGATGAACTAGATTACATTGGATGAAGCCATTACTGTCTGTTAGTAAATAATAAACCTTTTAAAGAAGCAGATGATTGAAAACATATTTAAACAAATAGACTCCAATGACTCCTGTGGGGGCTTTTTGGTTTGATTGGAAAAATAAATAAAACATGTTTTTCAAAATTGCCAAACCATACATCAGCATACTAGTCCACAAAGAAAATTACTGGGTTAAGAAAAATCATAGTTAAAACCAATGAAAAACAACTCAAAATACAAATCCTTCTTAGCCAGCAGCTCTTGGAATAAAAACTTCAGATATTTTCATGCTTTCTAATATTGAAGGTTTGTTATCTTTGGGTTTGTAAAATGGATTTTTGCTAGAGATGGGCATTAACTACACTAATCATTCTTTAAATGTCCTTTTCTGCCCTGTTTGCCTTTTCTCTTGCCTTAACTTCACACAAGGTGAGAAAAAACTTACCTTTGGGTTGACCGCTTACTTTTCAATATTTGAAGTTGTGTTTAATCATCTATACTAAAAGAAAGACCACAGCTCTCTTTCCTCTGTATTCCCACAGAACAGCTACAGCCCAGAGGTCAGTAGCTCTGGCTGTCTTAGAAGTCTCATACACACACAGTGGGCCTGTGACTATATCTATCAACCCAAAGGCAGCCAGTTGCTGATCTCTAGGGAGCAGAAATGCTTATCATCCTGAAAGCAGGAAGTTGAAGTAATATACTGTGGATCTTGATAACCTGTACAGAATTTTCTAGGACATTTTCCAACTGAAGGACATGATCTGCATATATGGTGAACTGGACTCAACTGGATGAACCACTACTATCTATTTGTAAATAATAGACCTTTAGAGAATAATATGAATGCCAGGCAGTGGTGGATGATCAAAATGTATTTAATTTGATAGACTACATTCGTGCTCCTGTGAAAAAAAAAAGGGAAATTCTGAAACACTTTGTCTTGGCCACTCAGTCATGGATGATTATAGTGAAGGCTACTTATTTCTGGCTGTATGGATATAACATCTCACCCTTTCAATGAACATGCTATACTTAATTCTTTTCTGCCTGTTGTAGTTCTCAAAACTTACTGCCCAGAATTTTCTCTCATCTTCCTTTGTATTTCACAGCTTCAATGCTCCCCACTCCCTAGAGCCCACACAGTTCTCCTCCCAATCTCTTCTTTGCCTACATTCTTTTCAGCCTCTCTCAGCATTAGTGAAGCGGCTTGGAATTGCCTGTGCTGAGAGGCCAGAACTCCTTTCTGTACTTTCAGGTCAGCTAGGAAATCTAAAGACGATAAGGGTTCTTTCTGCATTTCGCCATTTTCCTGTATAGATTTTCTTCTCATTTATTTTTCTACATCTATTCCAGTTTTAGTAGAGGGAAGCCTAAAGGTGAGAACAAGAAAGAAATCAACACAGATCCAGCAATTTTAGGATCATGTGCACATTAACAAAAAGGAGAAATCTCTACCTTACCTCTGATTTTGTGGCTTCTTAGATTATTGTAGAGTTGACTGCCAGACATGTTTGCCTGAGTGATGTCAGAAAGGGAGAGAAAAAGGCAGAACTTAAAGCTCTCAGAACATGAGGAATCCCTAAGCCAGAACTGCTAGCCTCTCCTGGGTTTGCCCGTTCTTGGCCTCTTCTAGGCTTTCAATGCATGGCATTTAGGCCCGGAGACAATGGCTGGCAGACATGGTAAATTTACTACTTTGGGGGCATCGCTCTCATTTCTTACTTTTCTCTCCCATTTTTCTGCTACCGTTTCCTTTGCTGAATTCAGAGAGAGCTACTACATTCCTCAGTATCCTTAGTATGTGGCAGAGACCCATGGCCCTGCTCCTGTCATCTGCTTTACCTGCTCTGCTGTAAATGGAGCCCCTTTGGAACTGAGCAGCAGGCAGACAGTAAGCTTACATAGTGAGCTTGCTTTTATCTGCATTTCCTCCTCTCTTGCTTTGCACATCTTTCCTCAGTGGCCATGTAAATCTTTATAGTTGTACTCTACATTTGAATCTCATAGCAGGTTTGGCTGTATCCTCACTGCAGGCTTAAATCCCACATTTTCAATTACTCGATGAACATTTCTACCTGGATACCTCACTGCCACCAACAACACATGACTCATACAATACAAATCTTGACATCTCTCCATAACCTCACTTCCTGGTCTACAATTTTGCCATGAATGTAATGATGCCTCTGTTGTATTCACTATGATATGTCAACTTCAATTTTTCTTTTTCATCATGTGAATTTAACAAGTCTTCAATCATAAATCTTTCTACATTTAAAACATTTTTACTTACCCATTCAATTCAGTTTTCCTGAATATTACTGTAAGCCCTGACTATTGAAAGTCCCGATCATAGAAGTAGATAGTGCTACTATACCACGGCTTCGTTCGCTGTCACCATCACAACCCATTATTATTCACTAAGTATTGACTACACACTTGAAGAATTTACTCTAGCCACAGCCTCTGCAATCAAGACTTGGTATTCTCAATGAACACACAAGTCAAATATGATTCCATTTGTTTTTGTTCAGTATACACATTGCATATCTCTTCTTGCCCAAGAGCAGTGAGAAGACTAATGCCAAGCTCCATGAAAGTTATAGAACTTACTGGGATCTGGATGAAGAATTTTGTCTCTTTCCAAAGCATGTGTTCACAGGCTCTACTATGCCATCTCTAACTCACAGAAAGCTATGTGGAAGCAATATAAGTAGGAAAGATGAAATGACTTTGGACTTCTCGTCTGTGATTTCCACTGATTTGGTTTTCTATAAATCTTTTCAGAAAGCCAACACCAAAATAATCTCCTAAAAGGGTTCCTTAAACTATGCAATTTAGCTGCTCAAGGAATTCCCCTAACTTCCCATTTTCTGAATTTAGAGCTTTTGGTAATTTGATCTCAGCAAATAGTTCTGCCATTTCTCCCACAATCTACCCAAATAGAATAATACACCATTCCTTGATATTTGTGGTTTCGTTTGTTTATTTATTAGTATTCTTTGTTTTCATTATATTCTTGCCCAATGTTTCTGTCCTCATCTACAGGTGAACTTTCACTGGAACCAATCTTCAACACTTCACCAGATGGGTTCTCTCCAAACTCTCTTCAAACCTTTGTATTTCTCTTATAGTTATTACATCATAAGAAGAAATTTTATTATATTTTTTCTACAGAGCTTACATGTTTGTGTGCTTTGTGTTTTTTAATTCCTAGTGTATCTGACATAATGCTGTCAATATTATATCTGTAAAGACCTTTTGAACTATATTATACCAAACATCAAACTTTGAGTGCAGTACAGTGGCCTACGAAATATCTATTGTATACTGCTAAGTTGGTAGATCACCCACATTTCCTGTTCATGCCTTAGTAGCGCCCCAAAACAAAGTGGAGAGTTATGTATTTGCCTACTTTCAGGTGACAGTAGAGGTAGACTCCCATGTCCATAATTGTAAGAGCAAAAGAACATTGCCTAAATTGTCATTTCCATTTCATCTGGTGATTATTTATGGAGTTATTATACTTTGAGGAATTTTATGGTAATTTCTTCGACCATAGAACACTAGGAAGACAGGGAAAATACAAAATATCCAGTCAAACTACTGTTGCATTCACTTAATATTAGCAGTTAGTTTGAGGACCACACCGCTGTAAAATCTACCATGCCTATTTCTTAAAAACCAAACGTGTATATGAATTTACTTTTAAAAAATGTATTTAATAAAAAGAATACAAGGTACATATGAAAATATAAACTCATGTAAGCATTTAAAGTAACCTACTAACTAGTAACTTAGTTAAGAGTTTAGATATTTTTATTCATTAGATCAGTTACTCAAACTATTTATAGTGATTTTTATTTTATGTTTCCAAATTGCCATATCATTGAGTTATCACATAGTTAATTTTTTACTTCCTCCAGCAATGCTGTCCTCACACAGTGTGAGAGAGCTCATAAATGTGTGGGTGGTCAGCAGTCATCCTTTTCTCCTGCAACAGCGGTGCTCAGCAGCTGGTCCCAGGGAGCACTGGCATTTCGGGAAACTCTGAAACAAGCAGCCCTCTGCCAGCTGCTTTCTGTGTACACTGTCACCTCAAAGCTCTGGGAGGCCACCCTGGAAATACACATACACTTTGGAATCAAAAGTGGATTGAAACTCACTATGTAGGCAAAACTTACACCTAGTGTTTCAATCCTCCTGACTCAGCCTCCCTAGTGCTGGAGTTCTAAGCATGAGCCGTCATTTGAAACATTTTAAATATGGAAATCTCCGATAATAGATTTTCTAATATCTGTAATCACCCCTTTCCTCTAGCTAAATAGAGACATGAACAAATCTCCAATTTTTTTTCTAAGTGTCGGAGCCATGGTTGAAAGATTTTTCAAAACACAAACAGAAATGTTAGGCTTCCACCTTAAGCATCCCCCGCCCCATTTCAGGCAGAGAACAACAGAACTTGCTGCTTCTACAACATTGACAGCCTGATGATTTCTTTTTTGAACAATTCCATTTAATCATGGTACAAAGTTATAAAAGTAACTAAGGCATTTTGATAACCTATTGTGTAGTATTTTAATGATTCAGGATTCCTCAGTGGAAATGTTAGGGTCTGTTTTCTTATGACTAAATAGTAGTGTGAAAATCACGGCATTACCAGGCTAAGCAGGATTTTCCAGTTTCCTCCTCACTTCTTCCAGTTCCACTTTGACTTAGAGATTGCTTAGTAGATAAATGGCTTAGCATGCAAGTGTGAGGACCAGAGTTCAGATCCCTAGAACCCAAGTAAAACTGTAACAAATGCGACAGCTGCCTGTGATCCCCATGCTCAGGAAACAAGAAAAGGGGATCCTTGGGGTAATCTAGCTATCTACACTAGCTAGAATTAGCAAGCTCTGGATCCAGTGAGAAACCTTGCCTCAATAATAATGTTGAAGAGCAACCTAGGAACACACACACACACACACACACACACACACACACGCTCAGTTTTGGAATGAGGGTACAGTTAGGGCAGAAGGTTTGTCCAACCAAAGTCTAAGACTTTATACCTTTCAATTATTAGACTGGAGTTATAATGACTGGAGCTTGTGTGTATGTTTCAATTTTTTAATTATCATTTGAATAAAATTGCCAACATGCCGATGGTATTATTTGGCCAATCTCATTTAATAAGACATTAGCTTTGAAAAAGCAATGGAACATAAACCTGCTTTGATTAAGACTCCTCTTTCCTGCCATTTCATTCAATCAGAAGTTATGATTGACATATTAAAATCCAAGAGTTAAAAAGTTGTATACATAATGCTTTTAAACATTTACTAATTGAAGAACAACTGTCAGAACAGCAATCATTTTACTTCATGCATTCAGACTTTACAGAACTTAATCCTGGCTTAACCTTTTTCTGGGGATGCCTCAGGGAATTAGGCAGGTAAGATAAAAATCTGAACATAAAGAGAAATCAGTCACCTCTATATCGCTAGTATGTATGTTTGGGGCGGGGCGGGGGCAGCAAGCTCACTGGATACTTTCTCTCAGTGGGCAGGTTGCAGACTCTGGGAAGTACCTTACAGATGCTTGAAATGCTTCCTCACTCCCTTATATTTGTAATTTTAGGGAAAAAATCACCCCAGAGTCACCCAAAAAGAAAAAAGAACACATTTGCTCTGGGAAAGACATTTAACGAGTGTGAAAGTCTTAGGGTCCTTTGCCCATGTCCTTGGAGCTTTTTCAGATCTCTTCTCTGCGCCTGTTCCTCTTTGCCTCGTCATTATTCTCAATTAGAGATTGCTATGCACAGTCATTATCCATCGAACCAGTTTAGAAATTTGGTCACAGACTTCATCAACACCAGCTTTGAAGGATACAGTGTTTGCTGGCAGCATAGCTTCTGAATAAGTAAGCCAGCTTTCCTCATAAGTATCATGTTCTCAGTTGCAACCAACCTTACTCTTTTTTTCTGGGACTTAGCAACTGATTAGAGTTTCTCTTTTTGCTAATTCAGCTCTCTGAGTAATAAATATTTTATCTTATCAATAAACATGAATTTCTGTGATCCCAAAGATATTTAGATCCTTAATTAGATAGTACATCTAAATTGGTTAATCAGAGTGTTTTCTGGCAGTTTCTGAGTCAAAGTTATCCTGGATCTCTAGTTAGTCTTTGTAATATTCAAGCTGAACAACTTAAAATTCTTAGTTCAAACTACTTACAATCTGTGTTAATCAAAATGCTGTAATTAAATTGGGCATGGACTTATTCTGCAGCCTTATTCACTTTGCATTTAAGTTGTATCTACATGAATGTCTGACACTAGTACAGTCTTTAAATATTAATGTGGAAGAGGGAAAAAAGAGATGAAAGGAATAGCTGAAGCCAAGAGAAAATAAGTGATAGCATGAGAGGCAATTGTAAAATAATCCCTTCAGAAAGTTAGGGCACTGCAAAGAAAAATAAACTCAAGGCAGCACTACCCAGTGCACAGTAGGGCAATTTACACACAATGTAAAGCTCTAAGGAATGAAGAGCCATACAAACTCGTGTGCAATAAAGATTAGCATCTCTGTGAAGCAGATTTTTATGGTCTCTCTCCCGTATGCATTTGAGTTTTGTTTTGAAATCATCAGTAAGCTACAAAACAGGTTAAAAATGAAACAAAGCCAAACAAACAGAAAATTACATTTCTTTCCCTTTCATGTAACAAAGCAAAACCAAAGCCCTCAGCACACTTCTGAAAGTCTGATTTTGTATCTCTAGAGATCAGCTCCCTATAACATTGAGACAAAATAATGCCAGATTAAACAATATCACAAATAATCTGGTTTTGCTCCACACACAGTGGGAGACTATGGTGTGATCTGTAAAGTCTCAAGTGGGTAAGTTGCCAAATAGCTTGGGTATGAAGAAGGAAGAAGGATGTATAAAAGTAAATGCATGGTGAGTGTCTCTCTTTGCAGCAGATAGAGAAATTCTATTTGTTGAGACACTGCACTGTTGAGATTCTAAGAGAGAGTATGCCCTCAATTTTGCTTCACTATGCTAGTGTTCATTCAACTGATGAAGTTCTCAACTCAAAGGGCAGCATTCACTTTGTTCTAAGTTCCTGCTGGAATGGAAAAGCTGACAAGGGAAAACTTACACAAAGGATATTGTGCTGTTAAAGTTTGTTCAAAGCCACACTTGTCAGATCTCTTTGAAATGAAATTGAAAAGGAAAAACCAATTTTCTTTGAGGACAAAGTTCATCTCATTTGGTGTGCTGCACCTGTCTAATTTTCTTCTCTGAGAAAGAAATCTTGACTAGGAAAATTTGAAAAAATAGTTTATGCTGGTGCAGGTATGTATCATAATGTTTAATTCAGACTACTGTTGCATTCCGAGAAGAAATAAATATGAGTGAATTACTGCCTGGCAGAAGCTGTGCTAAATACCTAGGTTGGCTGAAATTATGAGACACCATTATTCTGTCTCCAAAGTATCTCTGAAGGGCAGTAGTCAGAAGTATCCTGGAATGAGAGCTCTCTAATGTTCTCCTTTGTCAGTGATGTGCGGATGCACAGTGTGATTCCAAGTCCATTATCAAACAGAAAACTAAGATGCCTCCCCTGAAGAGGCTTCGGGTAAATGCCTTCCATGTTTCCAAATTTGAGGAAAAACAGCAGTTTCTATTTTTAGAGTAGTGTGTCTATGAATACTAAAAGTCATGATTGCATTTTAAAATGTCACCAAACAGTGCATTGATAAGTTTTTATTGATAAAAATAAGAGAGCATTGTGGATCTGATTTTTACAATTTTCTATGAAGAGGGATCTTAGAAGATTGCAGGCCAAGTCAAAATAAAACAATAAAGAAAAGTGAATATGCCATTTGGACTGCAAAGAGGTGTGTACCTGTGTTCTCAGCTAAGTACTTACCTCCAAGAGAAAACAATTGTTATTTTAGACAACAGAAAAAGTAATAATGAAAAACAAAGCTAAGATAATCCTCTCCTTTCACTCCCCGTGTCTCTTACGTCTCTTTGTGTCTCAGCCTTTGTTTGTGTATGAACCTTCTTTGTTGATTCTTTTCTAGGTGCTGGCTACAAGTTTATATGTAAATCTCACATACTGGCAATAAATGCATGACTCAGAATGAGGAAGCATTTTGAAAATGGGCAGGATGAGCAAAATGTTGTCCTCAAGGTTAGAATGTGGGAAGTAGATGATCTTGGCTTCCAGCTACATCTCCCCAGTAATGTTCACTCTCCTGCCTTCCTCTTTCCTGAGCTCCACCAGAAAAGGCATTGCCAATTCCTCTTTATTTGCTATGTCTGAATGTTGATCCAGCTAAATTCTTCTGGTTTTATTTTCAGTCTGCTTGTGTCTCTGTAGATTGCTTCAAATATCCTTAGCTTTTGTATAAAATTTAATTCCTTTTAATAGTGTTCACCGTGACATTGAGAAACAAAGACTCACTATTGAAACTTTTAGAAAGCAGCTTAATTCCTTTTAGAACCACTGCTCAGATGATAAACATCCTGAACAATTAAAGAAAATCTTTTATAGAATGGAGATTATTTAACTAAATGCAAATCAAGCTTACTGATTTTCATCCCATTTTTGTTTGATTTTTTTTTCATTTTTGAGAATTGTATACATGTATACAATGAAATATGATTGTATCTACCCCCACTTCCCCCCTCCAACCCCCTCCAAATCATTTCTACCATGCCACCTTCCAATTCATCTCTTTCTATTTATCTTCTTTTAAAAAATACCTTTGTCTTTTATCAGTTATGGAAGTAAATATGTTTTAGTTTAGTTGAAATATCTTCACAAATTAACCATTCTGGATATAGCTAAAAAGTTACATGTTGTTTGTGCTTAGTATATGTTAGAAACACAATTTATTATGTGTTTATATTGTTTCAATACCTGTGAGTTTCAGTAAGCGCCCTCAGCCTCAGCACATCTTTACCTGACATGCTCGGCCTGTTTGCCTTAGTGCCTATTTATGTGCTTAAAAGTATTTGTAGATGAAGGTAGAGGGCTTTGACTCTACCTCTTCAACAGCACCCTTTGCTTTTCCCTTCATAGTGTCCAGAACACTAATATCATGCCACAGGAAGCTTTTATTTCCTTCACCATAAGCCATATAATAAGTACATACTCTTTTTTTTTTAATGTCCTATTGCTCCCCAGACATAGTAAATGAAACACCTGCTTTGTAAGATCCAACTGTTGCTGATTCTGTACCTTACATGCTTGCTTCACTGGTAAAGTTTTACTTTGTAGTCTTTACACTTTTCTACCATGGTAGGTCTTAAGGAATCTCCAACAGAAAATTAGCTGAAATAAAGTGACTATACTTTACGTCCTAGTTCCCTAACCCATCTGGTGCTTATTTCTTGTCCTTTTGATTCTGGAGTATAATTTGGGTCTAAATATGTACTCATATTTGCAGCACAGGACACAGTATTGGGAGAAGAGCCAGTCTTCTGCCAAATTCCTTTATGCATCCACATATTCAAACAATCTAGCCCCCACTGAGGTTTAAAGCAGTACTACAAAGACTACAGAGAGATGTGAAGCAAAGAGACCTACTGTTAAGAGTAGAGAAGGTTGTTTATTCTCTAGATGACTTTCATATTAGGATCTCTTTCAGAGTATTATGTAAGAGCCAAGAAAAGTGAGGCAAATACTTACCATTACTAGACTTTTTAAAACAAAAAAAATCTTCATAAATCTAAAAATTTTAGATCAAATCTAGAATGTAGAAATATTAAAAAAAGGAGATTTAGTCAAAGCATCTAGAATTTAAGTTACTCCAATAAAGCTGGGATCTACCCAAAAGCCTGGATGTTTGACTGTGTGAATGGATAAGTCCCTATCAGAAAGATCCATGTACTTTAAGGGGTGAGCTGCCACTTACAATGCACAAGGCAAAGAGTCAATGGATGTTTTGTATTAAAAGTAAATTGGGCTGGTTATAGTGGCTCATACCTGCAATCTTAACATCCAGGAGGTTAAGATAAAAGGTTTTTTGTGAATTTGAGGCCAGCCTAGGACACCTAGGAAACTTCAGGTCATTTGGATTAGAGTGAGACCCTACCTCAGGAAAAAGGAGAAAAAAAGAGGTGGCGAGGTAGCTTAAATCTAAATGGAAACATTGTGCTCCCAAAGTGGCAGGCTTCAGAACAACCACATTTCAAACCACAATTTGTTTTGTTGTTGTTTTCTTCTGAGAGACATGGTCTCATGTAGCTCATGCCAATGTCAGATTTATTTTGTAACCAAGGATGGCTGAACTCCTGAATTCTCTTGTTCCTCCTTCCTGAGTGCTAGGACAACAGGTTGTTCAAACAATCCAAGCTGCCATTTATTTTTTGAGGATCACCCATGATAAGCTCTTAAGCTTCAGGAGGGTTAGGAGACTGAAGGCGTATGCTCAGTCCTACCCTTTGTTGTTCTCACCAGTCTGTCTCAGGTCACTATCCACATACTTCAATAACTCTTTACAGTGATCTTTTTCAAATACCTCTCCCACACATCTATTCACTTCATAGTCTAATGTCAGATTAATTGTTCTAGAATACAATTACATGTCAGTAATTTTGCTTCTCCAAACACCGGCATGGCTCCCTCAAATTTGTTCTCTTTATAAACTGGCCAGAATGTTCATCCTTGACTTAACATGCAATAAAAACACGAAAGCTCCTACTTTCTGTATGTGCTGGTTTCTCTTCCCATTTTGATGGCTATCTTGCAATTCTTTGTGCCAAGAGTACTGACCTGCATCTTTTCCTGCACCCTACTCTATAAAACTCTTTGAACATAAATACAAATAACTTCTTCATTATAACCATTCCTTTGTGGAGCCAAAAAAGGATTCAATGAACTAATTTTGAACACATAAAAATCATTTCTTGACCTGATCAAGCAGGTAAATTATGAAATTTCCAGACATCTATTTTCTTGTCTAGAAAACCACTGCATGCTTTTTTTTAGGGATCAGTAGTCATCACATTGATGCTTTTGTTCAGCTTCTGTCATACACCAAAACGGTGAGTAGTAATCCTAATTTTAGACTCTATTTTGAACCGTAACTGTGTGCACTCTGTGTATCATTTGCTTTCTGGTGATGAGTGATGATTAATAATGTGATCATTATTTTTGCTTTATTTATCATCTTTGTATCCATACAATTTTGAATACACAAATAGTTTACTGGCAATTATCTTTACACCCCAATAGCACCTCTATTTTATTATAGCAGAATTTTGGATCATATCCATGTTAATGGGATTTCAAGTCTCTAATAACCCTTAGGAGCAATGCCAAGAAATATGCCAGTTTTGTCTTTTGAGTTTCTAGTGGGGGAATCATTATACATATTTATATATTATACATATTTTGATTATAGTTTCTTACTTATGATCAGATAGGAAATCTAATAGAACCTAAAATTCAATTAATATAGTTCAGGAAGTCCATTATTTAGATAGTGTTAAAACCTGTGAAAATGCACTAGATCTAGGAAATTGTGTGCTCTCTTTCTTGGGAGCATTATAGGTATTGACAGCTCTGCTTTTATTTCAGCCTATGCCATTCCAACCACAGGGATCATGAAATAGTAAGTAAACCAGAAAGACTGTAAAGTTGACTGTACCAAAGGGAGCTGAACACATTTTATGACAAGTGTGTCCTTTGTTGAACTGAAGGAAAACAGAGTATCATGAAGACTTCTGGTAAGATTAGATGGTATCAATATAACATTGCTAGTAGAAGAACTACAAAACAGTCTTAATAATAATAAACATGAATATATATGTACATATATGTACATATGACTACTGTCATTGTAGACATGTCTTCAACTGTAGAATTGCTATTTATAACAGAATAAAGAGTAACAAATAAAGCCTAAGAATCCATCAAGTTTTATTTATTGAACTGAAGAAGAGAAGTATAAGAAGAGTTTGGAGCTGATAAACGGATTTCAAATTCACCTTTGAGCATATTAAATTTGTAACAGGGAAGGAAAACACACATGTCCTCGGGCAATCAGCTTTTTGGAGTCCTAAACTCAGCAAGAAGTTTCTGCTAGATCTGGAGTAATCAGCATAAACATTGACTTAGATTTCCCATAGGAGAATCTTGTAACCAAAGAGAAAGCCAGGAGCCCCCAGTCAAACAAACATTTGATCTTCAGGTACAGGAAGGATACTCACTCCTCAAAGGACAAACTGGGAGGCAGACAACAAGGTGTCACTGAGAGCAAGAGAATGAGGAAGGAAGAGGCAACAACACTGTAAATAATGGTGAGATTCTGAACGGGTTAAGCTCTTTGAAGCTTCCATTAGCCTTTCAACAAGGAAGGCATCGTGAAAGCTGTGATAAGTCCAGAATTGATGTTCTCTCTAATAATAATATTTCATGCACTAGAATACATATAATGAGGAAGTTTGATTGTGATGGGCACAAATAATAATTTTTAAAATGTTCTTCCTTTCTATGTTTAGAATATTTTCTATGTTCTTTTGCTTATTGGTTCACTGATAGGGCAACGGGTTAGCTTTTGCTGGTAAATGAGAACTTCTTAACAAAGAGATGTGTCACTGATACGTTCTTTGATATGGTTCTATTTCTGAGACTTCACAGTAGGAACCCAGTGTCCAAAATGAAAAGTCTGTAACATTTGCCCTTGTGTGTCCTTCTGAGAGTTAATCAACAAAACTTAAAATTTGCCTGTCTACTTTCTCCTTGTTACCTTATATATATATATAGTAATTCACATTAGGCTCCACGTATTTTAGTCAACAATTTAATTCCTTAACAAGTTTTCCAGATTAAGGAGCAAAAACATTCAATGAAATTCAGAAAATAAGCATAAATAATACAAATGTTATGATGAAAATGATAATATTTTAATTTTCAGTTTTTAGACATTTGTATTAAAAGAAATCTTAGAAAACAGCAATGTGCTGTTTTCACATAATCACATCTTGGAGCCTTCATATCGAATAAGGAGAAATATGCTGCTTAATGGAAATGAAATCTATTTTTCTCCTAGGATAGAATGGGTGCCATCTCAGCAATATCAAGAAAAATGCAAAATAAAATTTTTGATTCTCATGGTCTATAAGCTACAACTAAAATTTCATGAAAGATCTCCCATATAGCTTACTTTTTCAAACCACAATAAAATATCAATTTAGAGAATGTTTGACATTTGACTTCATTATATTAATGCTGTCTAAAACAAAAGACACTTTGGGATGTCAATTTTCACAATAATAGTATTTGATATCTGTGTGGAGCTTAGCAACTTATGAAGAATTTAGACACATATCTCACATAAGCCTCAGAGTGATCCTGTGACTTAGTCAAGGCAAGAATAATTATTGTTTTCTCACAGAAAAGGAAACTCAAGTGCAAGGTGATTGTATATTTTGCCCAACTTCACTGATTGTTTGGAAGCATTTAAAAAAGAAACTAGAAAGGAGGTTATGAAACTGTATTGGGAAGTCCTGCCAAGTGAAGCATTAGAGACTCCTACAAGACGGTTCACAATTCAGTACCAAGTGGTCTTCAGTTTTCAAAACTCTGCTCTAAACTGTCCCACACCAGTGTAAGGTCCCATCATCCTTGGTGCATTAGCAGAGCAGCCCCTGATGCCTTCCACAATAGGCACTCTAAAACCCAATCCAAAGAAGAAATTTAGGGCTGTAATCAAATTAGTCCAGTCTTACTGTTCCTTCCCTCATAAATTCTGTAAAAAGAGCAAAGTAACACTAACCCTATGGTGTCAAACGGAAAACTAGGGTTAATGTCTGTGTGTGTGTTCTCTAAACCCGCAAGTTTGACAGTCTAAACACACAAAATAAATGAATAGACTTTACGAGTTGCTTTGCCATTTAAATCTAATCTGTCATATCTGAGATACTTCCGGATCCAATTGAGAAACATGTCATCACATTAAGAAGACTTACATTTATTGATGTTTTAATCCAAAGAGCATTGAGAGTGGCGTGACCGCAAGATCATGTCTAAAGCTTGTTCATGCAAACCATGTTTTATTGAGGCTTATCTCTAATTAAACAAATTATAGACTATGGTAGCAGTTGATTTGGTGTACCCATGCACTAGAATTTCAAACATCACTTAGTAGACAGTTCAGTCACAAACAGTTATACTACAAATAAGAACACAGAACTAAAGACAGTGAACCCAGTGATACAAAATATTTGTTTTGAGCTCCCTCTGCCTTTTTGGTGTAGCAGTTTAAATTAATGAAAGGCTACCATGTTGACTCCTGTTTCTCTCAAGGGTGGTGTAACCAGCTGCATACTCCCTGGCAGGCGTCTGTTGATAGGGTATCTGGTTCTGAACAGCAAATCTAGTAATCCACCCATGGTGGTTCATCTCTATCATCAAAATGATTAGTTTTGGACTCATCTCTTAAACACAACTGTGAGTGTGCATTCAAAGAGGTTTCCAGAGAAGCTTAACTGACAAGGGAGGACCAACCTCAAATGTGAATGACACCAGCGATGTGATGTGTTGAGGTCCTGAGCTGAATAAAATGCAACAAAAGAAAAGGTGGCCTTAACACTGGTGTTCTGCTCTCTCTGCTTTCTGCTCTGCCAGGATTGTGAGCAGTCCCTGTTACATGTTCCTGATACCATAAGCTCCACTATACCTTCCAGTCACCGAGACCTCTTCCCTCTCAAACAAGACTTGGGCAATCCTTTCCTCTTTAAGTTGCCTATTGTCTTGTATTTGTTTACAATGATGAGAAAAGGAACTAGCACAGTGCCAGACATTAATTCTCAAAAAAAGTTCACACTATGTATCCTGTCTTCCCTTATGTGTTTTAGTTCTGGATTCTAGGTTCCCTGTGCTGTGGTATGCTGTTTAAGGTCTCTCTGGATCATCAAGAACAAAAACTCACTAGGGCAGAAAAGCAGAAGGTGGAGGTAATGATGAGAGCACAGCTCCTTTCCCTTTTTCCTCATCATGTCTCTTAGACTGACAGGATGATGACATTAAGAGAGATAAAAGGAGGATTCAAAGATAACAGTGGGAAAAGTTCAATAAAATTGAAGGAAATCTTAGATAAGTGTACATATCAATGAGTCTGAGAATGATCATTTCATACGTCATTATCATGTTGATGATGGATATGAGATTGCTCCTTCATCCATGCTAAGTAAACACTCTGGCACTGACCTAGCCCTAAATGGTGAGTCTATGAAGTCAGTAATAAAGGGTATAGTCATTAGCCTATTTCTATGTATACTATAATTCAAATAAAGATATGCAGGCTGAAGAGATAGCTCAGTGGTTAAGGTGCTGGATCCAGTTTCCTCAGCACCTACATGATAACTCCAGTTCCAGGGGAGCTGATACCTTCTTTTTACCTCCAAATGCACCAGGCACGCACATAGTACATGTACATACATACAGGCAAAACACTGGTATGTACAAAATAAAATAAACTATACAAATGCATGCAACAAGGCAGGAGGATCCTCAAGTTATATTAAAATATGAGCTGTATCTGTTCAAAATTCTTCAAAGATTCTGGATGTGGTGGCAGATGCCTTTAATCTCAGCACTCAGAAGGCAAAGGCAGGCAGATAGATATCTATGAATTTGACACAGGCCTGAGCTACATAGTGAGTTCCAGGCCAGCCAGGGATACAGAGTGAGACCTCATCTCAACCACTACCACCACCACCACCAATAATGATGATGATGATGATGATGATGATGATGATGATGATGATGATGATAATAATAATAATAATAATAATAATAAATAGTGATGATAATAGTAACACTAACCAACATCAGGTTTCTAAGTGTCACAACGAGAATTTATGTAAGTCAAAGTAATTTGCATCCATCCTTTGATATTTCCTGCTCTACCATTTTGTTTCCTCCATTTATGCAAAATGTTTCTGAGCTATCGTGTAATTTCAATGTGTCCACCCCTTAAAATTCAGAATCTGTAGCATAATAATGCAAATATAGTGATAGGCTTGATATACATTCCTTCTTTACTGTTGTTTATCAGGGATTCTGAGGAAAAGGAAAAAGGAAAAAATAAGTTTCCGTAGATATTCAGTGAGCCAATGTAAGTATTACAGAAGCCCTCTATACAT
Source organism: Peromyscus melanophrys (assembly GCA_902168415.1). Classification (NCBI taxonomy): domain Eukaryota; kingdom Metazoa; phylum Chordata; class Mammalia; order Rodentia; family Cricetidae; genus Peromyscus; species Peromyscus melanophrys. The sequence goes on from CABHPR010139477.1 coordinate 35,479, forward strand.
GAGAAAGCACATGAAGGAAAACTAGGAACACATCAACATTACCATGGTGCAAACCCAAATCACCTTGAGTCATCCCAGAGACTGAACCAGGCCCTTGATCTGCACCACAATTAAATTTCAAGAGAGCAAGCGCCTTAGACCTCATTACCCCCCTAATTCCCTGCCTCTTACATGCAGTCGATGACTACATTAGTCTTCATTTTTTAGATTTTCTGTTTCCAGACTTCATAAAAGAAGAATTTGCAAATAAGTTTTTATCATCATTAACAATCCTATCGCTAAAGGGCATATGTGAAGTTTTATGATGGTTTAGCACATTAATATTTTACAATCAGGCTTTAACATGCTTTTATCTTTTTTTTACACAAGATTAATATCCTGCCTGAATTAGTTTTATTACATGCATTTTCAATTTTCACTAAGCTGATTTTTCTGCACTAGAATTTAAGATTTTTCTTACAACTTTTTTCTTTCCCATTTGTAGGACTTAATATATTTTATCCATCTTAACTCTTTTTTTTACAGTAATGCAAGGATTTTTCCTGTTTTGCTGCCATTTACAGTGTCACTCCATTAGTTAAATCACACAGCTAGTGTTAAACCACTCATTCCATACATTAACAGTTTTGTTCTCTTTGAAGCCTGTGAAATTGCTGCCATGCCCAACAAGACTAAGTAAGAATGTAGATTTTAGCTAACAATTTATTAATTTGATAAATACAGATGATCAAATCAGGTAATTTGGGATCATATTTTCCCTTTAGGGAGGATCAGACCTTAATCAAAGCAGTGCCCAAAGTAGTGCTTTATATTTGAAGTCATCCTAAAATGCTCAGAAACATTATGAAGACAGCAGAAATAAATTGAGTCCTGAAATGATTGCCTTTTGTTCTAAAAAGACTTGTTTGGTTAATATGACTCTTTTATTTTATTAGCAGAGTATATACAGCCTCACAGTTGGATCTGTGTTTTGATGCATAATAGTCTGGAAATCAAAATCTATGGTCTCAATTCCATCTGAAACTCTCCCCTTGACTGAAGCTAACTAAAAATAATATGAAAATAATAGATGAAATAGCAAAGCTTAGAAGTCATGCCATAGCATGAGGCCATTAACATATATAGTAAAGGAGTTGTAGAAACAGATTGAAATTTGTCATGAAAAAAAAAAATCAACTCACATGTTCCTGTCTGCCATTTCTCCAACACCTGTAATGGTCTGTACTGCTATCCAAGGCAGTGTCTCCTAAAAGATATTTCTTCATCAGACCTCCCACAGCAAGCTGAGTATTACTTGGCCACCTGCTGTATGACTAGAGAGAAAAGTTAATGGGTATTCAGAACTACAACTTAAATGGTTGAGAATGATTTCACATTCTCCCTTACAGGAATCATTTTGTAGACTAGAGAGATTAGCACCTTGATCCTGAGGCCCAAGTCTTCATCATGCACACTAGCCTATGAAGTTATTGGGGCAATGAATAAGACTAATACCAGGTGGGAATGAAACACATATAGATAGTGGCTCAGTGAACCTGCCATCAACTCCTGTTATCTAAGCTGGTTGTTTTACTTCTCTTGTGATTAGTTTACTAATATGACATAGGTTAAACCCAGTCATAAGCCGCTTTCTTTCTGGAGCTGCTCAAGCAGAATGAGAGAAATGGAATCCCAACTAGCAAAATTCTCACTCCTCAAATCCAATGGCTAATATTAAAACTAAACTAAACAAAACACTAGTTCATGGTTGAAAGGAATCTATCTATAATAGGAAGTGTCTGTCATTTTATTTTGCCATCCAGAGAAAGAATGACAATTAGAGACAGAAGAATTTGCTTGGTTGGAAAATCTAGATCAATAATTTTCTCTGTAAATTGAAGCAATGAAGTGAAATAAGAATACTTTAGTAGGCTCGGGGTTGGGGATTTAGCTCAGTGGTAGAGCGCTTGCCTAGCAAGTGCAAGGCCCTGGGTCCAGTCCTCAGCTCTGAAAAAACAAACAAACAAACAAACAAACAAACAAACAAACAAAAACAAGATTCAGGCTCTAAAGTTTTCCCTCCAAACAAAGTAGAATGAAAGAGATTAACAGAAGTCTCCATTCTACCATGAAGTATAGGTGAAAGCCCCTTTGCAGCTGGCATGCATGTTAGCAGTTTCTTGTGTGATGGAGACAGGGATATCATTTTCACATGGGATCGATAGCGACTTTCTGGACCTTGTTAGGATAGCTCAGTGTTTCCTTGTATAATAACTCCCTTGCTCACAAGCAAGATGGTGGAGGAGAGGCATAATTAATATGATATGGATTGAGAGAAAAAACTGTAGAAAGTTTTGAATTGTGGCAAGGCAGATAAGGTAACTAATGTGCCTAAGTGACAATCCAATTGCTATTAGAATCCATCTGCCATTCTCCATTCTATTTCATATTTAGTTATTTCAATAAAGCAGTATGAGTGATTTTTATCATTTCTATTCAATTCCTGCATGCATTCATTTCTTCTTTGGTTACATTCCTACTATATTCTTGGCTGTCTTATTATATAGTTTTGGAAAATGGACTCAAAAGAGCAGAGTTGATGATAGTTAGTAGTATATGCTTTCCTTATAATTTTACCGAATGTTGCTTTTAAAATGTAATAACCAGGCACAAAAGCCAGGCTTTTGCTCCTGGGCTTTGTTCAGAGTGGTGACTTGATTTTAAAAAGGCAGCCTTGGCTGAGCTGTGATTTCTCCAGGCTTATCTCTGAACCTTGTGTATTAGTCTTAGGCGTGTGTGTGTGTGTGTGTGTGTGTGTGTGTGTGTGTGTGTGTGCATGCTTGCACTTGTGAGTGTGCATGTGTGTGTACTGCAATACCCTTGCATCTTTCCTTTGAAAGCCTACATATCTCTTTGAGAAAATTACCTGCTTTTTTCATACTTCCTGCAAATACAGCAGGCACAGGAGCTATTCATTTCTTATTAATAACTGGGTGTGAATGGACAGGGAGAGAATCTGTCAGTGAGGACATCTTCATCTACATCAATCGCCAAGTAGAGGACAAAGAGGCAACCGTACATATTCTTCATACATGTTTATTTAAAAAAATGTGTCTGTAGATAGCCTGCATACCTCCACTTACATGTTTTCACGTGTGTAGGAGTGCATCTGAGCTTAATGTCAAATGTCTTGCTTATTTCTTTCTGAATCTGGAACTCATCATTTAGACTATCCAGGTTAGTCTTTCTTCTGGGGACTTCATGCATCCACCTCCAGTGTTTCAGGAATCCAGGTGGGCCTCCACACGTGCCCCACTTTTATGTGGGCTCCTGGAATTGAGCTCCACTCCTCACATTGTGCCAGTAGCATTTCACGAGTACAGCCATCTCCCTAGCCTTCTGTCCATGTTTTTCTATTACTCCATACTTATCATTGGGTTTCCAACTTTCAAAATTGGCCTCCAAGAAATTCTCAGTTTATATAACCTTTGCCATTACACAGTTTTAACAGTAGTCCAGTCTACAGAACATCAAGAAAATAGAGAGTTTTGCAGGCTTGGACATTAGAGTCAGCAAGACTCAGCCATATGTTCACCTTTTCCTTTCTCTATTTTTCTTTCTTTTATTGAGAAGGGTTCTCATTCTGTATGGCAGGCTGGATCCAAACCTACTATGTAGCCTAGAACGGCAGGCCTAGACTCTTAGCAATCCCCCTGCTTTAATCTTCCTATTGTACTGCTAAGATTTCAGGAAAATGCTACCATGTGTGACTCAGCCTTGCACTTAAACAACAAATGATAACTTAAGAGATTTTTGTAAAAGGGACCCCAAACACCCCTTTTCCCAAAGCGGAAGCTTCCACTAAGGTACTGAAAATAAGGACTATCATTCTCAACCATTCTTTTTTGTTTCTGGATGATCTTTCTCCCCAAATACATCATTATAACTCAGGATCCTGACCACCCCCTCATATCTTTGCCCCAACACTTACTAAGGGCAACTGTGAATTAAATGAACTAATAAATTAGTACCTCAAAATATGCTGAAACAGAGAAATGGAACTAGTATGCAGTGTTGACCAAGCATAAACTATCATTGTCATTCACATAGGTTATCTATTGACAGCTTATTTTCACTCTAGGGTGGCTGTCTGTGTCCACGTCATCCTACAATATCCAATGAAGGTTAGGGATGCAAGCTGAGTTTCTACCTTTTGTATTTTATTCTATCCAGTCCTAATTTTGGCTTTGCTGAGAAAGTATGTGTTTGTGTGTACCTCAGGGATGTCTCCAAGGTTTCTGCATAAGAATGCTTGGGGAAAAAAGGCAACTAATTTAATTATGCTAAAATGCTGCATATAAGCACATTTTCCATCAAGATTGTGTTTATTAGAGGTGACTCTGGGAAATGCAGAAATATGTGGACACTAAAATAAATCTCCCAACTTAATCACCCCTTGGTACAGGCAAACACAAGAATGATGATAACTATAAAGAGATCTTTTTAAGGGACATATGGCTACATTTTAACAATAAACCAGTTAATGCTTTTCCCAAACTCCATGTCTCTCTTCTCTGAGAGGTTTCATTAGGAATAGACACCCAGGGTGGTTCTGTTTCTGCCTTGGTAGTAACAAGTACCTTCATCACACTTCATGGGATTCTGTAAAAGATGTCATTAGGAACTAGAATCTGATTTTACTGGTAAGGATAATATACTCAGTCCCCGTATGAAGAGAGAAAAACAGCTAATGGACACATGAATGTGGCACTATTTTTAAAAAATCCAATTTTGTAACAAAAGGGGAGGTGTTGAACTATCACTAAAAAAACAATTAACCACATTTTAAATACTCCTTTATACCTACAGATCAGTGTAGCTTTCACCTGTGGTGATTATTTTATTTGTGCTGAAATGTGGTGATATTTTATTTATGCTTTAACAAATAAAGCTTGCCTGGAGATCAGAGGAAAAAACCAGTCATTACAAGTAAACACAGAAGTCAGGCAATGGTAGCACACACCTTTAATTCTATCACTTGGGAGGCAGGGATCTGTCTGGATCTATATGAGTTCAAGGCCACACTGGGAACAGAGCCAGGTGTGGTGGCACTTGCCTTAATTCGAACACTAGTTAACCATGGAGATCTGGAGGTCTGTACAGACAGACAGGAAGTGACAGAGCTGGGCAGGAAGAGGAAGTGATATAGCTGGACAGAGAGAGCAAATCAATTGGCAGAACAGCAAGCAAGGCATATAGGCATGTGTAGACAGGAAGTATCTCACTTTTTGGAAGCTGCGAAGTTGGTGAGGTAAGGTTAGCTGTGGCTTTCTCTATTTCCCTGATCTCTCAGCTTCTCACCCCTATACCTGGCTCTGTGTTTTTTATTTAATGAGACCATTTAGAAATTTGTCTACATTCATACCTTATCAAAGAAGCTCCCTTTGAAACAGTAGGGGCCATTACAGAAAGCCATGTGTGAAAATACAGAGAACAACTTACTATGGGGTACCCAGCCCCAAATGACACATCTACAACACAACTCCAGTCTCCACCCACCTACCACTCAGGGAACATCACAGAGGAAGGGGGTGAGAAGATTCTTAGAGCCAAAGGACCAGGAAATGCATGACAAGATACTGTCTTAGAGATGTGACAGAGAAGCTGCACTCTGAAATCTCAAAAACATGGCTTCCTTCACAAGACCTAAACAAGGAAAACACCAGTTGACATCTTAAAATGGGAGAAATCCCATGGGGCTCAGCCCTAGATGAAAAGCTCCAGGCAATTAACCACTACTGAGAGAAAGAAAATTAATCTTCCCCTAGGGATAAAACATAGAGGTAACACTGGAGGAATTCAGTAGGCTGTATTTACATGTTGATTCATTTATATGGATATGTAACAATCATGATTAAAGAAGAGGAGACAGTGGATTTGGGGGGAGTCATGAGAGGGGTGGGAGGGAAGAGAGGAAAGGGAGAAGTGATACCCTTGTATTTTAATAAAATAAAAAAGAGAAATGCCTAGCCTCCACAGACACAGTTACAGAAAGCAATTTTAAGGATGTATAGTTTCATATTAAGATGGTCTTAAGTTCTGTGGAAGGACATAATGGTAACCTTTAATGGGTATGACTGGGAGAACAATGGCCTGACCCAGATCCTCTGCTATATGGCAATGCCTTTTTAGTCCAGTATCAGCTGGCCTGCATTTGCCATTTCTTCATTTACAGTCTCTAACACTGATCTACAATCGTTACTAAGGTCTTTGCCGAAATGGGGTTTTAAGGGCTGAATAGTTAAGTTTCTGGGCATGCCTTTCTTCTACCCCTTTAAACTCAGTGTTAAATGAGATTGTTCTATTATTGCATTCTTTCTGCAAATCTATAGACATTTTCCTACAACTAAACTGTGACTATTTTAAGGACTGTCCCCCTCCTTTTTAAATTTATTTATTGCAGTACCTGGTACATTGAGCTGAATTAAATGAATGAATTAATAAAAACAATTAAAGACCTCCAACTTTTTAGTATGCACTTCCTCAATATCCCCACTGCAGGGGCATATAGAGTAACCTTGTCCACATTAATTCAGATTTCATTACCAAGAGGCTTTTAAAGTTAATTTGGCTTACGATTTCTCAGCCATTACTGGATTCTCTCTATAAAGTTACCTGACAATATTACTAAGAAGAAAACACTGCATCTTCATTTTGAAAAAGGGAAACTTTATAAAAATCAAAAGATGCATCTCTCTCCAGAGATGGCAGCACACTGATTAGATGGGAGATTTCCTAAAATACATTTCAGTAACAAGCCACTAAAACTGTCTTGAATGACTGATAAAGGAATGAAAGTTTTAAGATCCTTCCCGGGCATCAGTCCTGCATTTTAGAGTGCCCCATTTTTATTGTACTGATTAATCATATGCTCAAAGGAAGTTGGCAAGAGCTATCTAAAGCCAACCAGTATGACTTGAATGCCAACCTCACAAAAGAATCAGGGTCTAGTGGGGAGTATCATAAAATATGGCAAGATGGGTCATTCTAATGCCCTCCTAGCAAACTGTGCATTTTTATTCTATTTTTTTAAACACCTGAATGACACCAAGCAGGTGAAAACACCAGACCCAATTGTCAGGGCACAGTTCCACAATGAGAGGTAAGAGGACTCCACTCAAGCCTCTCTGGTGCTGTTCTCATTTGATAGAGGAACGAAGCTTGTTGGGAGAGCTAACTATGCCTTACCATCATTTCTGCTTGTAGTTTGGTGGTAAACTCACAAAGAACGTGCTCTTCTCAATAGAAGACCCCTTAACTTTTTTGGTTTGTTTGTTTTAGACTCATTGTGAGGAGGGAAAAGCCATCAATCTAAACTAAATGCTTTCCTTAAATATCTAAGATAATCTTTGAGCAATGGAGGGCTCTATTAATCACTAATGAACTCCTAAATGCCACCTTCAGCTGAAATAATGATAGGTAAAATTATACCGTGACACACTGAGTGACAAAAAACATCCCCCTTACCTAGTTTCACAGTGTGTTATTGAATTGCATGGAACTGCTTTAAAGGAATAAAATAAATAGCTAATGGCCCCTAGAGAATCAATTCCACTTTACTGTACATCTATTTCTATGTGTATGTCACATATATACATACACATATATATTCTTTTGCATAATTTTGACAGTTATTTACAGTCCTTCAAATCGCAAACATCCACCTTCTTACCTGTCAAACTTCAGTGAAAAGAGCCATTTACTTTTCTGTAATTAGGACAGTGATGCTTATAAAATTGGAACTATATATAATTCCAGGTAAGCTAAAGAAAAACAGTTGACCTCTAGGCAGTAGTAAGATTTCCAGAAGCTTTCAAGTCTCCTATTTGCTTTACACTGAATTGGAAATTGTACTGACTGAGAGGGAATGTAACTTTCCAACATGATTTCTCTACTATATGCAAGGTTTGATTTGACAAGAATGTGTGGTTACTCTGTGATTTTTCAGAGAGTGTCGCTCATAAATTAAAAGAAGGCTCTAAGTCGCCTTTGTGTGGCCTGAGCTTCTGTCCCAGACCCAGTTTTTGGTCTAGTTAGCCTTTACCCAAGACAACCCAATGGAGAGTGTCTAACATGTGATGATCATATTATATCTGTTCTAGGAATGGCTTCCTCTTCATGGTTTTCAACTTCCTTAATTCCACTGACCAGCATTTGTTGTTTGGTCACACCCCTTTAGACTCCTTTGTTCTGACTTAGCTAAAGTGATGGATGGTACTGACCTCATATGGACAGAAATAACCTAGATTAGATAAAGCCAAGAAGTCAGGAAGCAGGCTGTGATAGTGGGCCCAGGGGAAAATAGTCACTGCATTTCAATGAAGAAAATTCTCAGCTGTAGCAGGAGAGTGGGTAGAGGAAGGCTGTGTATGCCTGGATTAAGAAAAACTCACTGAGCCGGGCATTGGTGGCGCACGCCTTTAATCCCAGCACTGGGGAGACAGAGCCAGGCGGATCTCTGTGAGTTCGAGGCCAGCCTGGGCTACCAAGTGAGCCCCAGGAAAGGTGCAAAGCTACACAGAGAAACCCTGTCTCGAAAAACCAAAAAAAAAAAAAAAAAAAAAAAGAAAAAGAAAAACTCACTGAAGATATTTGACTTTGGCGGCCTCATATTTAGCTTCTAGAATTTTCTCATGGTGTGCCTTGTAACTTAAGCTAATACTTTTCTTTCCTTCTTACTGTTACTTTTCAAAGTTTAATATTTAAGTGAGCTGAAGCAGAAGGTTCTGAAGTCATCAATGTTGCCTGTAAACTCTTTGGGCAACTTATTTCTCCTTTCATGTTTGCCTCCTTTTCTAACTAGTGTGTTCCTTTTCAATAGTGGCTCTGAAAGCACAAGCGTTACAGCTTGGCAGTGCCTGCTGCCTCAGATGAAGACTCCAAGTGCCTTCCTTGAACAGGCCACTGCAGAGCTGCAAAGTACTAGAAGACAGGATTTCATTGAAACCTCATCCCAATGGAGGGACTCAGAGAAGGAAATGAACGGTCTAAATGTGAAAGCTTTGGCTTTTCTCTCTGGCAGATTTGTCTCTTTTGGAAGTTACAAACAACTTTGCAAGTTAATCTTCGGGTGGGGTAGCCCAGAATTGTTCAGCAAGGTATACAGCCTAGGTGACCCTGGCTATGGCTTCTTGTATCCAACTTGAAGTCTTAGTGTCCTGGAAATGGCTGAGTAGCTGGCAGAGTAGGAGGTCCCTCTTTGAGTGCACGTGGTGAAGTCTGCAGGATCCCTGTGTCTCCTTTCTGTCTTCATTTATTGTTACTCTTCTGCCAATGAATGTTTCTGCTCTGTCTCTTTATTTTTTCATTTTCATCTTTTTTCTGGTCCTTACACCTTAGAGGGAATCTTTCCTTGCCTTTTGGCAAGCTATCATTAATTTGTTCCTTGAGTGATTATTTGTAAAGAATTTATTATTTGTTAGCTATAGTCAAAAATCAGGTGTAGAATTATCAAGGAAAAAATATTGGATTCTTAAATTGAATTTATGGCTAGAGTTATTATAATTTTCAGCATTCTCCTTTTCATTTGAATCTATCTAGTAGAGTCCTTATAACTGATATTATTGGGCATATTTAATACTATTATTTAGAAGTCTGAATTTGGTAAATATGGAATCTAGATTTCATAAGGCTTTGTTGTATCTGTTTTCATTTATATATATATGTAATTTTTGCCATTTGGTAATATCTTTTGGTATTCTTGGTACCTTTTAACTAAATGACCATCACTGAGAATTTGTAGGCATTTTGTTCTACACTGAGGATTTTACTTTATTGTTGTTACCAACAGACATTTAGGATAACACTAAAAGAGATGGACATATTCCAACTAAAGAACTGCTAAAAAGTCAGGGTTCAGGTTACGGAGGCTGCTAAACTTTCTGCCTAGTCTTTGTGAGGTATTTCTCTCTCTCTCTCTCTCTCTCTCTCTCTCTCTCTCTCTCTCTCTCTTGGTAATACTGCAATGAGAAGTTAGCGCGCCTCACTTTCACAATATTTTTCTTTTCTCTCAAGCTTTAAGAGTCTGAAGATCAGCTTAGCTCTCAACTTTCTGGGGCAAGCACTTACAAATAGGGAGAACCAGGGCTAAACAGCTCTTTCAGGAACTCTTTTCAGGAATTCTTCAAGACCTTGGCCCTCTTGTCCTTGCTGACTTTGCATTTTCCCCAGTATATCTCTCATTGTTTGATCCAGCCTTTCAAGTTCTTAAAGGAGCAGGGGATGGTCTTTATGCTGTAATCCATCATAGGGAGAAGTATAAGCCCTTTACTGTAAGAATTTAATCTTTTAATGTAGACAAGTTCCCTTTTATCATCTCAAGATTCTGGTAGCTTTATCCTGTTCTCTGGCCAATGATTAGAGTTTTTTTCCACAAATGCCCATCATAAATAAAGGCTGTCACGATGAGAGACAGCCTGTGAGGTGATGTGGATGGGTCCTCTATCTTCACCACGGAAATAGAATGCAGAGTGCCCACACTATTGAGCAGACATTGACATAAACTTCACATAAGGACAACAGTTGATTTTAATGTGTAGGTTTCTACAAATATTTCTGGAGGAACAAAATGAGACATTTTGTTCTTAATACTTCAGGTGATTTTATGGCTTTTGAAAAATGACTATAGATATACAGTTCAGTCAGTAGAAAGATTTCAAAGGCTGAAATATGCCATTCTTTGTTTTTCCTGACAGTAATGCATGAATAAGAGCTATAACTACTTGGAAGACTTTCCCACAGTGTTCTGGTATTGATGCACCTCAGCTGGGTTCACCTTGAGACTGAAGTTCACTTTTTCCTTTCTGGCATCAACATGATTTATCTTTTGAAATACAACACATAAATTCATGCACATTTTTCTGCATCTGTTTTCAAATTGCAAATAGTCACTACATTTAGTGATCCTCTTCTGTTTTCAACAGGCACACAGAAAACAGTCTACATTATAGGGTCACTCTGTCTCTGGCTTAGTATCCTACTTATACTGGCGCCCTAATTAGGAATATGTTTCCGGTACAGTTCCATCTAAATGTAAAATTATTGTTCTAGAACATACCATAATGGGATTAAAAGACTGACACTTAATAGCATGTCCTGACTGGAATTTATATTTTATTGAGATAAATATTTAATAAAATTTAGATACAAGTGGATAAATATATCACAATATTTGAATTTTTAAATGTAAATACATAATTTATATTAAATCACATTTCTTTTCTAATATAAATCACTGGCTGGTAAAATAATATAATCTTAACATAGCAAGCTTAGCATTATGAGAGGGACTAAAATTCTTTTTCAATTAAAGATACAATATTGGATATTTTAAAAGAGATGTGAAAAACAAAATGAACTAAACATACCACTATTCAAGTATAAGATTATTTGCTGGTAAATATTCTAGCTGTAACTAAATTCTTTCTGACATTACAAAGTCAGGAGTGGCAAGAAGATGGTAATTACTGCAGATGGGGTTCAGTGAAAGTTTTCTATAAGGAGTCAAATAGCATATATTTTCAGTATTTTTAGAGCACAAATTATTTGAGGCAATATGTAAAGGCAGCCATGGCAGTAGGGAAGCAATAGGTCTCTCTTGTTCTCCAAGAAAACTTTATTGACACCACAACCTGTAAGACTGACCCTGCTGGCTATAGTCTTCCAACTCCTACTTTACTTCCAAATATTTTCTTTTGTGTTAATATTTAAGCAATTCACTTCTTCTTTTATAACTCAAATAGTTCTTGAAAAAAATTTATACTGTACTTTTACTTATTGAAAGAAAAAATACAACTTTCTTTAGATTTATATCTTATACTTGTAAATTCTATTGTAGATGACTTGTATTATGTTTTATACCATGGGGTGTAGAGTGTGTGTGTGTGTGTGTGTGTGTGTGTGTGTGTGTGT
>CABHPR010139478.1:3295-22253 GCA_902168415.1 Peromyscus melanophrys
AAAGAAAGAAAGAAAGAAAGAAAGAAAGAAAGAAAGAAAGAAAGAAACGGAGAATAGAAAGAAATGGAGAATAGAAAGAAATGGAGAATAGAAAGAAATGGAGAATAGAAAGAACAAGGAAAAAGGAGGAAGAAAAGAAAACACATGAACATTTTCAGAAAACCTGAATCGTAATATACAAATGTTTATTAGAGAAAATGTTGGTACCACAAATAACTGGCATGTTCCTAGTGTGCAGAATATACAAAACTCAAAGTGACCAATATAACAGGAAAACAAGCAAAGAGAAAAATAAAACTCAGGGATCTCAAGTGGGAAAAATTTTTACGTAAATCAGTATCTGAAGTACATTCATAATTTTGAACATAGAAACTATAAAAACAAGGAGAAACTTATATTATGCTTATGTACTTTGTGAAAATTCAAATATCTGATTCTTACAGTGATTTGGGTATCAAAAGATTTGGGAACACATATACATTATTAATGTAGCACGTGATTATTCTCTCCTGGAGGGAATCACATTTAAAAACTAGTTGGGATTGTTTGTAAGGATGAAAGCAGTATCTACAGTCCTAGGAATGCAACACTTTGGAACTTTTCTTGAATTAAGTCTTAGAATAAAAACCATAACAAATACATTGAATGTTTAAAGAACTTGAATTGGGAATGGGAAAAAATACAACTTGAGTAAAAGATGTTAAAAAATAAAATGTAAAAATGAATTACAATAATGATAACACCATATAACATTCAACTAAATGAATAATCGCTTCACTAGATGCATTTAAAAAATAAATTCTGCATTCATAAAGAAATATATATAGTTTTTTTCTCATTTGTAGGAAACTCAATGTCAGAAAAAAGGACTATTATATGATTGGGAAATTTATAAGAATAAGCTAAATTTATTTATTCTTAAATAATTAAAGCTTTTTCATAAAGAACTTACAAATAAAAAACATTACACGGAAAAATAAGTTAGACCCAGAGTCTCTATACCTTGATGGACTTCTATACATGTACAATAACTATTCTGAAGTTGTGAAGCTTCCAATCGGATTTTACACTTTTAATATCAGTTATTTTTATGTACTTCTCTACCAAATAAAAATGAAAAATCAGTAACAGAGCTAAGATTATAAGGACAATTAGCTTTCTATCCTATTTCAGGACTCATGTACCTATCTCCTGGAATTCATCTCCATTACCATCTAATTTTTTTTTAAAGAAAAGATCAATTATACAAATTATCAAACATAGTAAGAATGCTAATTTTTGGAAGGTACATGTAGGATATAAAGATGCTGGTAAGTTATTTTTATCCTGCTTATACATTACGAATCTAAATATGTACATTTTCACAAATATGTTACTTGTAAATATGAAGGATTGGAAGCCCCAGATCTAGTAGGGCAAAATAACAGTCTCTTCGCTCAGGTAAAAGTGGGATTTGGCAGGCAGAATTGTTTTTTTTATGGAAGTCAATCTTAGTTCTCTTAATGCCTTCAACTGATCAGATGGCAGCAGCTCACATTATGGAAGAAAAGGTGCTTTACTTAAAGTCTGTCTATTAAATCTCAATTTCAGGCAAATGCCATCTTCTCATAAACATAGAGGATGAAATTGGACCAAAACTATGAGAACCAGGCTCAGTCAATTGCTGTATAAAATTAATCATCTCAAATTCTCCCTAAGTATTCTCTGTGATTCCAGTATAACTCATTGAAAACTCATACTTATGTTATGAAGTCATATAAAGTATAAATCTGATTATGTACATATTTGATAATATTATACCAAGACAATTATTAAAGGTATAGAAATTATGTGTCAAAAGTTTGGACATAGTGAAGAGATAAGATAAAATTTTAGGAGGACCTTGTGGAGGGGCAAAGATCTGTCTAAGGAGTTGAGACTGACATTAAAGCTGTTGTGCTTTTCATTTTATAGGAGGTCAGGTTCAGGGATAGAAGAAGAGAGCCTGAGAGAAGTCCTTCTCTCACACTCCTAGGTTAAGAGGGAACAGCTATGATTTCACAGAGACTCTGATGGCATGTATGAGACCCGTACAAGTTCAATATAGCACCAAAAAGGAGATGTGGATGCAAAGTTCCTCTCCTACCCAATCAGCTGTTTGCAATTGATACTTGCTGGGAAATGGAAAACCAGTTTTTAACCCCTCCTCCATACAAGTCCCTATCCTACATTCATGTCATTTGATTTTTTTTGAGATCCACTGTGTTTAACCAGTGTTGTACATGAGAGCATAGCTTTGGACCTTCTATTGGTTTCTTGCAGGATCCTCAATGAGTACATACCAAAGACAACATCTATACCTCCTCCAGAATTCACAGCCAATAGTTTATAAGAAACATGCAGAGTCCCATGAGTTCCTTCTTGATCCATGATTGATTGTTGATAGACCAATCTAGTGTAGGCTCATTGTGGGTCATGCCCAGAAAAGAACGTGTCATAGCCCTCCTCCCTGTCTTTCTGCTCTTTTGTTCTATTTTCTCCTCTTCTATGATGATTCTTGGACCTTAGAAGGGATGGTATAATGTCCTGTTTAAGGCTGAGGCACTCAACTGTCCCTTATTCTCAGTGACATGAAAAAGTCATGCCTTTTTGCATTCACTGCTATTCATTGCAATAAGGGTTTTCTGATTAAGGTTGAGTGTAGTACTGTCTATGATTAAAAATGTAGTGTTTAGAGAGCGGTATGACATCATGACTATTTAGCAAAATAATAACAGTAATCTCATACCGAGAGGCCTAATATCTCTTCAGTCATGGTGTCATTCCCTCCTGTGGAGTGGGTCTCATTCAATCATAGAGGAGTTAGTCACTGTTCTACCTGTGGCATGTTGCCTGGAAGGTTCATATACCAGCTTACAGGATTCACAGTCATATACAACCATTGATGTCTTTTCTACCTAGCAGCCTGTATACCACCTACAGTCATTATGAAACCTAGCCAGCAGGTAGGAAGCTTCCAAGTCAGTTTCAGCTTGATTTCTCTGTCCCTTGTAAATAAAGTGTGTGCTGTCATCAGCAAGAGGGTACAGTACCAAGCAGTTCTGGTGGGCAAGCAAGAATAGCAAGAGCCTGTTTTTTGTTTGTTTGTTTGTTCCTTTGTTCCTTTTGGATGTTTTTGTTTGGTTGGCTGGTTAAGTTTTTGCTGTTGTTGTTTTGCTTTGCTTTGTTGGCTTGTTTCATTTTGTTTTTGTTTTCTCAGACTGGGTAGTTCTGGAACCTCTCTGCTCAAGAATAAAATGATATTTTGTACCTGGTATTTTTGTTTCTTTGTTTACTAAACCCTTAGCTTTCAGAAGCAGTATTCAGACATGCAGGCTAAGCCCTCTTAACTCCCCCCTTTAAAACTTCCATTTGATTTGGCTTACAAATTAGTAAGTTTCCATGTGGATTTTTCATACTCCTAGTTTTAATTAGCCTCCCTTTCCGCTTGCATCATAAAATAAGCTCAATATGAGATAAAAACATTAAATGATGATGGCATGTTGGGTCAAGAGTAATTATGCACTGGCCTAAGAATAACAAAACTGGCTTGTGAAATACATCAGTACTATCTGATTTTTGGAAATGCAGTCACTTTGATGGGGGATATAACACAGGTAGAGCATATTCTTAGAATGTGCATCCTCAGACCAACAAAAAAGGAGAATTATTAAAATAATGCCAGCTGAAATCATAAGACAGAGTCACAAATTTGGGGTGAGAGACTTTCCATAAAGCTTCTTAGATACTGCCATATAGCAAACAAGAACTTATGCTGCGGTTAAACAAATGGAAAATCACTTCCTGGCACTGGCTTCTTACATACTGCGTTTAAGATTCTTAACCTATGAATTTTAGAGGAAATAAAAATTCACACCTTTAGGGACAACATTTCCATGATCTATGAAAAGGAGCATTGATATTGCTTAATAAAACTAGTGTGCTTAGTTAATCACAGACATTCAGACCTTCACAGATAGATAGATGATAGATAGATGATAGATAGATAGATAGATAGATAGATAGATAGATAGATAGATAGATGATAGATAGATAATACAATGTTCCTGTTGCTTTAAATACTTTTATTTAAAGTGAAAAATATGTTTGAGTTCAAGCATATGTGTCATATGTTTACAATTTGTGCTTCTTTGGGGAGAAATATGTTAAAGATGTGTATTTATTGCTACCACGGGAGTGACAAGTCTCTAATACCTTTGTATGTTGTAAAAATAGGCACACTTTTTTATATAAAGTCACTGATTTTATAGTGCTGCATTTGGGAGCACATAATGAAAATTACTTTTTAAATTATTTTGCATATATTTACCTATTTGTGTACACATTATTTTATTTAGTTTTGTAGTCTCAGTAAGGACCTAGGAAGGGTGGGGAATCATTCTGATGATCCTATAGAATGCATAAGCCTTGCTCTGCACTGCACTGCCACACTTCAAAAACCTATCACTTTCCAACTGGGGCAGCTTGGCTTCAGCAGAAGAAATTGCAAATTGCATATTAAAGGCTGTGATTTCTAATCACACTCGCCAGGATTAGAACTGGAGGGTAGGAGGTCATCTAATCCCAGCTCCTGCCATTAAATAAGGCTTTACCTAAATCTTTTAGAGCAGAAAAGCAATCACCTCATTCATAAAGACGGCCAACTGCTGAGTTTGAAAGGTGATTTTCTTTGGTTCTCTGCAAGAGAGTTAGGCTTAATGTTGAGATTAAATGTTTAGCTACAATTTGCTCTCTTCTTTTCTCAATTTTTTTCCTTTGGTTTTTATAAAGTTATCCTTCACAACCTCTGCATACTCAGGCATAATTATTAAACTATCATATTTCTGTTGGTTTAAAGACAAATGCACCACTTTTTACATTTTTTGCATGTGCATGTATGCATGAATGCCTGCATGTATAGAGGAACACATGCACGCAGATGCATGTGAACATATGGACTTGTGAGTATGGAAGCCAGAGGTTGCCACTGGGAGTCTCCAATCACTCTCCACATCCTGCCTTGAGGTAGAGTCTCTCAGCTGAACCAAGAGTTAGTTGGTTCAGCTAATCTATCTAGCCAGTTTGCTCTGGGGATCTTCTCTCTCTGCCTTCTCGGTGGTGGTATTACAAGGGGAAGGCTGTGCATGCCCAACATTTAATGTGGGTTCTGGGGTCTGAACTTTGTTATTCATGCTTGCAAAACAAGTGTGTTACCTACTGGGACATCTCCTTGGGGCCTCCCTTTTATAACAAACTAATCCCAAGGAGATAGATTGAACTCCTATGGCAATACGTTAGTCAACTCTGAGGGTCAGGGCCTTATTATGTCACAAGTCATCTTCCTTTGGGTGCTCTGGCATCTTAACTGAAGATCTATCTTTCAACAAATGAAGGTCCAGAGGAAATATTAACATCATACCCAAACCTGGGTAAGTTGTGTTGTCAAGAACTGACATATCTAACTATTGTATTCTCGTATGCTGTTAGCCTCTGCTCCTACAGTTAGTTACCTTAATAACCATCTGTCCCCTTTCTCATCCACAGAAAGGCTATAGAATAATTCAGCATTTGCCTAGTTTCAGTGATACACACCACTTTCTAAGAGTATTCGATGTTTTATGAATTGTTTGCTGTTTTATTCTGTTAACCATGCACTGTCTCCTTGGAGATTATTTTGTTTATCTTATGGAAAAGAATATATTTAAGTAATTATTCAGGAGACTGGCTTCCTTGGTTCAGTTGTTGATTAAGTGTTCTGGCTTGCAGTACTCAGAACAAATGAGCTCATTTATATTTGCAAAGTAAGTACTAGTAATTTTTTTTTTTTTTGCAGAAAAACTTTATGCACCCAAGCTCGGAAGAAGGCAGAGATGATCTACAACAGTTGCAGTTTGACTGAGCATCTCACTTTCAATGTACACCTGGCAGAGATTATAATCATTTCTTGGTTACTTCAATATGCTTCCTCCTAGTTTCCAGGATGGCTGATGTCTTCAGATATTTCAATTTTCCTCTGTGAATTTTAGTTTGTTCTCCAGTTACTGTTTCTTTGGTATTTCTTTAAAGTTTATTAAAGTTTAGCTCTACTAAAGAAACATAATTTTTCTTCAGTATTCATGCCGGGATTCTACTAAGATATTTCACAAAATATAACATCTGAGATAAACTTTCCTTAAGCTATTTAAAGTTAATATTCACCGTAGAGGAAAATATACATACGCCTTACCTTGTGCATTTTGAATGCCCAAATTAATTATTAAGTTGTATATTCTTTGTACAATATATAATTATATTAATAGTTATATTGAGCATGTTTTCTTTAAATGAAGAGAGGTAGAGAGAGGGAGAGAGAGAGAGAGAGAGAGAGAGAGAGAGAGAGAGAGAGAGAGAGAGAGAGAGGAGTACTTGTGCAGGTATGTGTGTGTGTCATGGTGTGTATATAAGGGTTAAAGGGCAGGTGGTTCCTTGTGAGATCTCTGCTTGAATTTACTTTATCCGGCCTGCATCCTGCAGCCTCTACTTACTAAGCATCTCACCAGCCTTGAATCATGTTTATTTCCCCTTATTTTAGCTTGCCTATACATTCACTTAATTCCATTAACATAAGAGCATTCTTCTTCGTAATTGTCAGCAAATTACTACTTAATATGAATAAGATTTAATATACCATCTACTTGGTTATTTAGGGGCTTAGTTTAGTGACAACTCACGTCTTTTTTTAAAGTAACATTTTTGTATTATCTTATTAAAATAAACATGTAATTTAGTGTTTTGTTCTTCAAAACACTATTTGAGCATACATTCATTGTGTAAAATGATGAGTTCCACTTGTATCTGTGTATCATGTACTTTGATTTATAGTCTTTACACTTTTCTGTCTCTCTGCATGCCCTCCCTGGCCCACTTCTTTCCAAGTAGTTGCTACTTTGCATTCATGTTCTACTTTCTTTTAAAGTCTAGATTCTGATTATGATGGGAAACATGCAATATGTGTCTTGTGGACCTGACATCCATGTTCCTGCAAGGGAGTGATCTGATTGTCCTTTATGACTTCATAAAGGACAATATTTGGCTTAATAAAGGACAATATTTTATCGGACAATGTTAATATTATTGTCATTATTAAAACAGTATTAATGAAGGACAAAATTTTGTTAAGCCATAAAATAACGTGCATGTGTCACAGTTTGCTTATGCATTCATGTTGATTGATGGAAACCTAAATTATTTTCATAACTTCTCTGGGTGATGATACAAAAGACATGGATGAACAGGAGGTGTTCCTGTGTTATCCTGACTTGAGCTCCTTTGGATACATGTGCAAAAGTGGTAAAGCTGGATTATATGGCAGTTCTATTTTCTGTTTTTTGAGGAATCTCCATACAAATTTCCATAGTGTTTATACTAATATGCATCCCCAGCATAGTTGCATCCACCTTCCATTTCAGCTTCATCTTCACCAACATTTGTTGCTTGATTTCTTTGGTGACAGTCGTGCTGACTTGAGGGGATTAAAATCTCAGTTTATTTTTGCTTTGCACTTACCTAGAGTCTAAGACTGTTGAATATTTTTCACATAGTTATTGGCATTGTCTGTTAATTTCAGTTGCCCATTATAAATTTTGGTGTCCATTTTTTAAAATTTCTATATTTTAGTTATTAATCCTTTATGGGCTGGATATATGTCAAAGATTTTCTTCTATTCTGTAAGAAATATCCTTACCCTGTTAATTGTTTCCTTTGCTATACAGATATAGTCTTATTTGTCAATTCTTGCTATTATAAATTAGAGTATTGGATTCCCATGGATGTGTTTGTTTAAATATTGACAAAAACCAGTGATTCATATCTTTGGAGAAAAGTGCCATAACACACTGCCAGTATTCACCAGATAAACTTGTATTTAAAGGTAAAAGGACTAACAGGAAATTGTTGATCATCTAGTGTTTTTCAAAATTGTTATGTGCAACATTTCATGTGATTTTCAGCACAATCCTTGAATATACATGATTTGCATTTTATTAGGTAAACATTAGGAAAAGTAAGGCATGTCTCCCAAGTTAGGTAGCAAGAGGTTACATAGACTAATTTATTCGGCCCCTAACCCAGCTCTACTACAGCACGGTCTTTAACTAAAAGGCAGTGATATGCAGAAGCAAACAAACAAAAAAAGACATTGAATTTGTAAAGAACACAATCAACATGCAGATACTTTAATTCCTGATAAATTTATTTTCATGTTGATTAAGATTAAAGAAAACTCACAAAAAAGCAATGCTAGTACAATTTTATGTCAGCAGGCTTACTTGGGGAGGTTAACATTCCACCCTACCAGCCACTCTCTGAGCTCACTTCTCACCAAGATTTGATCCAGAGGTTAAGAACTTGATAATCATTTCCTTATAGACTGCACTTCTATCCTTTCTCTGTAAACCAATTACTCTCTGAGAATTAGAAATGAAAACCCTACTGCTATCTCTCAAAGGCTGAACATAAAGATGTAAGAGAAATCTGACCACATGAAAGTCTGAGCTCCATCAAAGGTCATCACCACTCTCAGCAAACTGCACAGTAACAACTCTTATAGGGTAGGAAGTGGTGTTCCAAGGGAACAGCAATTATGGCAGATTGGTTTGGAGAGCTAACTGGAAAGCCAAGATGAAAGGTTAGGAGCATTGTGGCTTTATTAGGAAAATGCCAAACAGTGCTAACAATGTCTGGAAAATAAGATTAACCTCTTTATTTGGAGCTCCAGAGGGAGAAAGTCACCAATTAAAACGCTGAGGTCTAGAAGTCTCACACTGAGCATTTTGTTAAGAGATGTGTTCAGAAAAGATGTTATCGTTCGGCACATTACTGCCCCCCCCCACAACAAGTATAATGCCCTAATAACTGTTGTGGAGTAAAATAAGTCTATAGATACTAAAAGGGACCTATCTATATTTTCATTGTGACCCCACAATAATTACTTTAAGGTTATTATATTGTATAGTGTACATTTATATTGTATAATAACTGTATTTAAATATAGTGTATTTATTTTACAGTAAAGCAGACAAGGAATATTGTAAAAATGAATGACATAAGATGATATCAAACAATGAAGGAAGGAGGTATGGAGAAAGGCATCTGTTACACAGGTGCCATTCAGGGATGGGTGCTATATCCTTTCCTAATGACTGAGGCTAAAGAGCTTTCTCTTTATGTGGTTTCTAGATAATCATCCTCCAAGATGCTGAAATACTTCCTGTCACTGTTTGACCTTTAGAGTCTCTTAATGAAGAACGTACCACAGTGCTCCTTGGCCTCATTTCTTTCTTTGTTCCTGTGTTCTGCATCAAGCAGACTGAGCTGTGTGAGAAGAGATAATGCAGGAAGTTAGTGGGCCTGTTTGTTTTCTGCTCCTGGTGAGTGAATGACCTTTCTGGTTTTCTATTTTATCATAGGGAAAGTTCAGTGGCAATATTAGCTCTGAACGCCAGTCCTGTGAACTCCATTGCCTTCCAGTGTTCCTCCCTGTGCAGAGGTGAGCACTACATCTGAGCTATTTGTTTAACCATGCTTTTCTTTATCTTTCTTCACTCTTCACTATCCAGTCATTTCGTTTTCTTCCTGTCTTGGAATAAATGCAAATACTCGGTGTGCAACATTATAAACGCTTCATAAAGTTCATTAATTCAGAAGAAAAAAAATAATATTCTGCAAACTTTTCTGCTAGGTTTGCATGAATATGCATGATTTCAGTTGAAATAATTTCCCTAGAGCTCTACTTCCAACTATCAGATTGACATCCCAGTTTATGACGTTGTCCAAACTGCTCAGGGCAAAACACACAAACATTTTGTTTGCATATAAGTTAGAAAGACTATTATGATCCAAGCTAAAATATGTTCTGTTCTCTAAAGCTTGATAAGAAAAACACAGGACTATTTTGAAGGACTATTTTAAAGACCTAAGACATAAAAGAACAAAGAACTTAAAAAAAACAGAAATCCAAATCATATTCTATACAAAGTCCTAAAAAATAGAGATGTCTGTTTTAAGTTATTTTAGAGTTGAAACTTGATCTCGGTAGAACACAAACACTTTTCTGTTTGCTCTTTTGCAATGAATCACGGAGGTTCTAAAGTTCAAATAGGAAAAACAGTAGTAACAAAATCAAACTATGAGAGTGAAAGCTAGAGAAAGGATTAGTCCCATTAGTAATCAAGGGCATCATGACTTGAGATGATAAAATGTCATGAAAATAAATGGCTATGAAAGGAATGTGCAGAACTCACAGGATCAGACCCAACAGCACTTAGGGATATATATATATTAGGATATAATAGGGATTATACCATATATGTGCCACATATATGTATATATTATGGTACATATGTACTATATATTAAATATATGTCATACATATCTTATATCACATATATATCACATGTCACAAATATATCTCATATATATACATATATAAAATCTGACAATCCACTTAGTACCCTCTCCAAGCTGCTTCCACCTTTGACTGATGCCTGTGTGTGATCTCTGTCTACTTCCTTTGCTTCCATCCTTGCTCCGTTCGACATACTCACAATAAATACTGAAACAATTATTTGAATGTTTGCCAGCTCATGCCATCCTTTGGTCTAGTCATCCGGTGACTTCCCACTTACCGAACATGAGAAGCCAACGTGCTTTAACTTTCATATTTTCTGCCTTCTCATGAACTGATTAACAAGTTGGACAGCTCTTCATCCAGTCAGTTACACTCCAGGTTTACTGAATTCCTTGCTATTCAGCTGAAAAGCCAGTTACAGGGACTGTAGAGATGGCTCAGTGGTTTAAGAGCACCGGCTGCTCTTCCAGAGGACCTGGGTTCAGTTCCCAGCACCCACATAGCAGCTCTCTGTATTTCTAATCCCAGGAGGTCTGAAGCCCTCTTCTGGCTCTCACGAGCACACATGGTGCACAGACATATGTGCAGGTAAAACACTCATACACAAGAAAATAAATCAAATAATAAATCCAAATGTTGAGAATTTTGCCCTGCTTCACCGTTGTGCCTGAAATCCACTTCCCTCAAAAGTTCATTTGGTCAACTTCTTCATCTGCACGTCTTCCCAAAACATCACTCTGACAAGAGAGCCATACCCAGCTCTCATTTATCTCACATCTCAATATACTTCATGCTTCCTCTTTATAATAATCACCATGACAATAATAATTAACATTACTATCCCATGTTTGATATGTCAAATTTTGTGTGTGTGTGCCAGAATACCTTTATATGTAGGTAGTCAATAAATATTGTTCAATTAATAAATTTATTTCTATTCCTAGTATTATATATTCTAATGACACACTACTTTTTAACTATGATTTAACAAATCAGAAAAAAAACTTTAGTAGCTAACACAATCTGGCAAAGGAAGCATTTGCAAATACTGGTGGGAGTACGTAATGGTACAAACTGTAGGGTGGAAAGAAAATCTGCTAAAATAAATGACGTCTGTGTTTAGGTTTAGGAAGCCCTTTAGGATTTTCATATGTATTAAATGACCTATCTTCAAATTATTCACTTTTTGTTTGTTGTTAAACCAAAGAACAGAAAAAAATGATTAATGTTAACAAAGAACTGATTGAATCAATTATGGGGCATTAACTCAATGGATAGGTATTCAGTGAACAAAATAATGAATAGTTTTCTATGTAGTGATTTAGAAAGCTTTACTAAGAATCTTGATATATTTGAAGAGACAATTGCAAAGTAATGTGTGCAATCATCCATCAATTATGTAATAAAAAAATCAAGCAGCTATGGACTCATATTTGCTTATCCATTCACAAAGAACCTCTAGAAGGATACAGATGAAATAAAGTAGTTTGTTGTAGGATGGAAGTAGCAGGAAAAGAAAAAAGGAAAACTGGGAGTGGGGAAAACATTGCACAAACTGACATTGAAAGTCTGCAGTGTACTTTATAAAGTATCCACAGGAAGGGTAAAGTTATGAGGACCTGACTTTTCAATAACACTGTGAGGAAGGATGCAAGCAAACAAGTTCTCCCCAAAACGTAGACACTTGTTAACTTTTGAAAATAGACTATAGCAAATCAACATGTAAATGGATTAGTCAGCTGTATGGAATACCACCCACTACAGTCATTATTTCTTAAAAATGAGTGGTCCTAATGAAATATGAGGGTGTAGTCATATATATGATCATGTTGAAATTGTGACTAAGACAATGCTATTAATAAATTAAAAGGAAAAGAATATGCACTGACGGTGGTAGATAAGGAATACATATGTACAAGAGACAGAAAGAGACAATCTTAATTCATTCCTCAATGATATGCATATATATGTGTGTAGGTATATTCATATGCAAGGCAATATATATGCATATATTTATTTTCTTGATATTTTGGCTAGCATAAATCCAGGTCCACATGGTCCTATTAATCAGGCAGACAAACACCAAAAACCTACAAAAGTGAAGACTAGGTTATTTTTTAACATGCCATTAAAATATTTGGAGTACTCTGTAGCTCTTGCTTCAATGATAAATTAAGGTAATTACTTAGAAGGCAACAGAGTGGGAGGAAGGAGGAACCTGAGTTAATTCCTAGCATATCCCGAAGTTTTCAATACTATTAATATGGGGTAGATTGCTATTAAATGGTGTGAAAATGAAATTATTTGATTGTATAGTTCCTGTAGCTGTTTAAGATCTGAACAACAACAATATAATAGAACAGACTTCACCTTGCTGCATTAGTATCAAGAAACCATAGCATGCCCTGTTAACAAAGCACCCAATACAAACACCAATGCAGCCGCTGAAGAAGTTGAATCTCTTGATCAGTATCTATGCAAAGGAAGAGCAGTAAGATTCTCCCATGCATTTTATACTAGTGACCACTCAAGAACAGAGGCCATCCCCTTGTTCCACATCTCTCCAAAATAAGCTGTCCTCAGTGTTTTTGATCTTAGCCATCTGACAGGTGTGGTATCTCAGTGTCATTTTCATTTTCATTTCCCTGATGACTAAGGATGTTGAGCAATTCCTTAAATGTCTTTTGGCGATTTGAGATTCTTCTGTTGAGAATTCTCTGTTTAGATCTGTAGCCCATTCTTAAATTGGATTGTTTAGTATTTTGAGGTCCAGTTTCTTGAGTTCTTTATATAATTTGAAGGCCAGCCCTCTGTCAGATGTGGGGTTGGTTAAGATCTTTTCCCATTCTGTAGGCTGACAGAGTCAACTTCTTTGGCTTCTGTCCCAGTGTTGCTATTGGGTGCCTGGTTAGTATCGCATCTCAGGGCTTCATTGCACTAACAGAGTAGGAGAGAATCTGCTCTTGTACTTGTTCATGATTGTTTATTCTTAAGTGGCTATGGGGCCTATATAATTAAATAACTTAATAATGTTAGTGACCTCCTACAACAGGTCACACACGGTTTCCTCATTTGAGGAAGGTAGAAAATCAACAACCACAGAGGTCAGAGGTCACTTGGTATTACATAATTATCAAGAGCCAGAGTCACAATTAGAGCCCTAATTTTTAGAACAGAAGGCATCTATGTCTCAGGAAGTATGCCATGTTCATGGTTGTCCTTTCCTGGCCCCTTTCCTGTGCTTGTGGGGTGAAGATAATGCTTGACACAGTATTCCCAATTAGTAAGCCTTGTCTACAGATCACTCCTTGCTTGTTGTCTTACTTTGCAGCTTCAGGACCATGCTAACTTGTCATATCCATCATAATCCTGGAACCTAACTCTGCTCTTCTAGTTTGAAGCTTGAGTTCCCCTGGAAACAACCTTGACCATGGACTGGTGCATAGAAATGTTATTAATGGGTGCTGTTGATGGCTGAAGTATCGGCACAGCTAGAACTTTAACTGCGGTGTTAATAAAACAAAGGTTATGCCTCTTCCACAATACACTATAAATCTAAAATGGCTTTTCAGAATTGTCTCAACTTCAAGCCAGGGACTATATCCCATCATTCATAGTCATTGGAAAAGAGGTACCCGAGACGAATTGTAAACTTGGACAAGCTACATCTCTTCTTGAGGTAACCCCTAGGAAGGGGCTCAGCTGTAAACAACAGATACCCATTGGTGGCTGGGTAGAAGTGTCTCAGAGGGATAGGGAAGACATTGATGACAACGCAGAAGAACCTAATGATACTTTATTGATAATGATACTTCTCCAGTGTGGTATTCCTGAACTCTGACTAGATTTTGTCAGTTTCTATTTTTGGGTATAATGCTATAAATGTCATCAACCTTAACTCTGTAGTGAGTTGTGTTCTATGAGCCGGTAATACATTTTTAGAAGGAAATCTATGAGACATATGCATAGAATTATCACTGTTTGGAGACCAGCCTCCAGGTAGCATAGGGCTCAAAGGGAAATCCACAGCATGGGCATGCACAAGACATTTCTATCTGAGGGAGTTAGGGGAAAAAGACACTCACACTCTCTTGATGGTGTCCTTCAGACCTTTTATTTATTCTTCTTTTGCATTCTCTATTCTTCATTTTCCTGGTGATTTACTTCTCTCATTCTTGATATTTTCCTTCAAACTCTATCTTTATTCTTGATATTTCCCTTCTGGTTCCTTCTAACCCTCATTCTTGATGTTTTCCTCCTAGCCTATTTTAATTCTCTCTAATTCTATCTCTATTCTATCCCTTACAGAATATATACCCTAGCAAAATCTTTCAGGCAATATAAAAATTATAATGTGGTTACATTCTGTTTTTCAAGTGAATGTTTACAGTGACTACAAAACAAACAGTAAAAAAGCATGTTTTACATATCCCTTACATGATTAAACATTTTACATATTACAGGTGAAAAACAAATTATCCCAAGAACCCACGTACATTCATACTCAAGCAACTTATTATAGATTAACTGTGTGGGCAAGCAAGCTATTCTTCTTAGTCAGGTTTTTTACTGGCAGGTTGTGTTTTGCAGTTACAAAGAAAGGGCCAATTACTTTATTACTTATCTTGAAAGGTAATCTTATAAGGAATATTAAAGGAATCACTAACCTAAACTTTTATATATGATAAAGAATCAGTCAACTCTATTTTAAATCTTTAAGGTACATACCCACTAATCAACAGTTTTTTTTTTCCAGAGCTGAGGATCGAACCCAGGGCCTTGCACTTGCTAGGCAAGCGCTCTACCACTGAGCTAAATCCCCAACCCCAAATCAACAGTTTTTTAAATCACAACATTGAGGGCAAAAATGGGTATAAGGAATTTATTATCACCATTGGTCATCAACCAATCCTAGCAAGAAAGGTGCATCAGCTAGTAATAATTGGGCTGCTTTGTTCTTGTTCCCTGACCTTAATGAGTTCCACATTCAACTATGCGCCTTTCTAGTACTTTAGATTATCTTCTTGGGTTTTTTACCTCAAAGGTATTTGACAAAAACATCTTAGTCTAAGTTATTTTCAAAGCTTTGTTTCAGCTGTGATGCACTCTGAAACCTGTGAACATATCTCCCAAGACTAAGGTTAAGAGAATTTAATCTAGCTGGGCTAACTGGGACTCATTTGTTTTTCTTAATCATTAACGTAAGCCACAGCCTGTATGGCTCCTCAATAGAAACTCTTGTGTTGTAGAAGTGTGACATTTCCTTGTTTATATTTTTAATCATCAATACTTTATTTAAACTAACATTATTATAATCATTTAGACAGTAGAACCTAGGAAGAAATCATCTTCATATTAATTCACAGGTAAAAATGCCCAGTAGGACAGGGATGTTTCCATGAGATAAACTACAATACAGGCAGTGGGGATCTCCCCACACCTATTCACACCATGCCAGATCCCAGAGGAAGATGGCATCAGCAAACATGTAAAGGCAGAGCAGAAGCAAAAGACATTCTGGAGGGTCTCTGTTCTCAGGGCCTTGCCTAACTGAGATTCACTCATCAGAGAGTTTCCTCCTGGTGAGCTGACACCTTGAACTTCAATAGCCACCTGCTGCTTCTCTGACATGGCCACTGGCATGGAGCATCCATATGCTTTGGATTGTTCACACTAATTCATCCATCTACAAACATATTAAATATTATTAATTAGGTATTCTGAAATTTATGAGTACTCCTTAATAATGCAATATAAACTATTTTTTTGGAGACAGGGTTTCTCTGTGTAGCTTTGCGCCTTTTCTGGATCTCACTCTGTAGACCAGGCTGGCCTCGAACTCACAGAGATCCGCCTGGCTCTGCCTCCCGAGTGCTGGGATTAAAGGCGTGCGCCACCACTGCCCGGCGCAATATAAACTATGGCAGTGAACTCTATTATGTCTTTATTAAAGACTGGACATGTTTTCATAAGCTTTGAGGGTCTGCATTTTGCTTTTAACTATGTAAGTCAGCCCCCTCTTTCTGATGCACATGGGCTAGCTTCAGCAGCAGAGAGAAGTTAGCCATAAATTGTTGGTGTTAGGCATCGTTGATTTGAAAGTTTTGTATCCAGTAGTCACTGCTCTCTGTGATATTTTGAAAATAAATAAATTCTCAAACACAGGCTGAAAAATCACAAAGTTCTACAATACTCGTCCTGGCTAATAGTTCATATCTTCAAAACTATGGGAATGTTATTGTACTCATTCAGATTAGTGGAATCCTGTGCATGAGTCAGGGTTCAGCCAGAAATGTCTGTTCCCGTCCTTTATCACAATTGTATTTAGTTTTCTTTTGACTATTTCTTCGTTGTAAAATCTGACTTTCCCTTTTAAATGTAAAATTTGCCAGAATATTTTGGACATGTCTCTTAACATTTAAGAGAATCTTTTAGTTAGTTGGGCTTCTTCAGCACCCATGCGAGAGGTGCAGAAAGGGTGTGGTTAAGGAGGGAAAAGGAAAAGGGTGATTCATGTTCACGTACTGTAAATAGCTGTGGAGAATGTGACCATAAGGCATAGCACAAGTGTTGATGCATTGTTTTAAACATATTTTTGGCTTTAATAATTAGGTCTTCAGAGTAGAAAATTGCTGGGGAGGAAAGCCAGATTGCAGGGGCTGAAGGACAAAGCCAGTAAGGGGAAAATGGTAGCAGCTGGCAGGGTTTGCTAATGGGTGAACATGTTCCTTCTAGGGGTGAAAATAAGGATTAAAGGCAAAGAGCAGAAACATATTGATATAGAGACCCAAGAAAAAGAAAATCTAAGTATGATGTGTAGCAGATGAAGGACAAATAAAAAAATGATTGGATATGTATGATAATTAGTTTTTCAAAATGTCAATTTTCTATTTTCTTGTTCCTGCTCTTTCTTCTCCTTATCTCTTTTTTTTCCTTTTTCTTTCATATTTTGGTTCAGTAAACTTCAAATAAACTCCCAAAGGAGGGAAGTAACTGATAGTCTTACGTAGCTATGACGCATATGAACTGCAAGGACCAGAATGGCAAAATATCACTAAAGGTGCAGTAGTGGCAGACATACTTTGGCGTAAACAAATAGCTCTCTAATTGGACTTAAGACCGCCTCACAAGAAAGGAATCATGCCTGGTACTGAAAATCTATTCACCTGCTTGGGGATAGCAAAGCCATGGATCTTAGAGGATAACCTACAACTACCATTCTACTAAGCCAACATGGTGCTACATTCTAAATATTTGTCTTTATAGACACAGTTTAACCCACATTTAACCCACAGTTAAATACAGTCCCCACCCTTCATCAGAGAAACATCTCCTTTCAACAGATGGATACAACTACAGAAATCCACAAGTAATCAAAAGGCAGAGTTGTAGAGTCCAGTCCCAACTCATCCATTTACGAAACAACTTCTCTTCCTAAGGCTCAGGAGTCATTACAGATGAAAGGCCAGAAGCCAGAGTAACAGGGAGTTTGCTGTGAGACTATGTCTCCTAGAAATTTCAGAAGTCACACCCGTAAAGTCTCACCAATATAGATGACTAAGAATAACCTGAACGAAGTCAATGCCATGTATTCTTTGTGGGCTAAACTATATATTGTTTTTTCTTGTCCACACCACCATGAGAGGTATTTTCCCAGACCACCATTCATACATACAGATGCTAACCTTCCTTTTACAATACTAATCACACAGGGTAGAAAAGATGATGACTGTAAGGGAAGCATCTCTGTCTCCAATCCGATAGCCTTGATTATCTAGTTTAACTATGAAAAAGCTCCTTTTGTCTCAGGTTTGTGCTGGTGAGGACAATGGGACAGCTGCAGGAGGCAGACAATCCTCAGGTGGCATCAGGTCAAGGACATTGACACATTTAAGTAGAAAGAATAATTATATTCAAAGAATGGATCCTTGAGCAATAAAACACAAACTCAAAAACAAAATGAGTGAGAAGATGGAAACTTACCACCCAAAGAGAAAGTTGGCAACTTGTAAAGCTAACTCCAATAAAGGAGAAGTGGGTTTGTATGAGTTGGGGATTGCTCTCTACAGAGGTTGCTTAATAAAGTGCTACAGTACCAATACAATTTGCTTTATGTGCTTGGCAGGATAGTCAAGTATCTTCAAATGTGAAGAGCATACTGAATGCCATCCAAAACTTCAATTCAATTTTTTTTTAAATTCACTTGATCTGTGAAGAAAAATGGGAGAGTTGGAAGTTAATTTTTGTTATATTTGGCATCTGTTCTTCTCTCAAGTAATAACTCTGAAGAAACTTTAATTCTGTGATAAGCATAATCTGTCAGAACAAAGCCAAGATCGTCTTTTGAAATTGAATTTAGGAAACCAGAGAGGAATTTCATGTCTTAAACAAAATATGCAAACAATTTCCTGTTTTATTTTCCATAATAGATGCAACTTTACTTCTCCATCTGGGGACCTTCAGTGTCCCCATGGCTGTTGATCTCCACATTCATATCTGAACAATGCACACACACACACACACACACACACACACACACACACACACACACAC
>CABHPR010139478.1:23700-40483 GCA_902168415.1 Peromyscus melanophrys
TGTGTGTGTGTGTGTGTGTGTGTGTGTGTGTGTGTGTGTGTGTGTGTGCGCGCGCGCGCGCGCGCGCGCGCGCGTATGTTAGTGCACAAACTTGGGTACTCATGCTTGTGCTGAATGCTTCCTAGCAACTGAGCCCTATCTCCAGGACCTATTTCTTTTTAATAGCTTCACAGGAGTTGTCGACCTTTCTCTATTTTGCCAAAAATAGTATTGCCTGCAGCTATGCTCAATTTACAGGTTATGGGAGCCAAATTTAGAAGATTGTCTTATTAAAGTTTTCATTCAGGCAGAACAAGAAAGAGAGATAAAATAGGCTGTCAAATTAATGTAAAAGATCCTGTATGATCAAGTAATCTTGTCTCGTGCATGCTCCATATTAGCATCATCGTGTCTGTCTTGTTAGCAATTTCTCACACTGTTTTGCATTGCCTGGGGCTGGATTAATGTTTGCTAAATATATAAATGAAAGCAAATCTATTAGGGATGCATCCTTCTGAGAAAATACAAAGACTGTTAAAAATGGCATAGAAACCACAATTTGTGAATGCCACAGTCAACTGGCATTAAGACAAATACAGAAAAGGATAATGTATTGCGTTCTTTTGTTTGCCATCAGAAATGGGCATGTTGAGGCTTAAGAGGAGAAAAAAACAAGGTGAATACTCTTGTTAAAATACATTTTTAAAGTATTTGCTGTAACTTGATCCTGACTGGCATCCTTCCGGGTCCCCAAGTTAAACAAGCAAAAAGTTTTTAGAAAGATGTGTTTTCTCTTCACCTGGATTTGATGAGCAGATATTGTGGAGTCCAGTTTCAAAGCGTATCTATAATCATGGCACTGAATAGTCTGCTATCACTGCAATTCAAAGTAATCCTTTCCCATGCCAAGTTCACTCTAGTGTAGCCCAATGCACTATCAGCCTACAGGAACAAAAATATACACTCTAAACCAGTTCAGGTCATTCCAGAGGCTTCCATTAAAACTGCAGTTAAGACCCAAAGCCTCCTCTATTATCACAAGATCTTCCTTCTCTGAGCTTTTGCTGTCCCCTAAATTTCTTCTCCTCTACTCACCACTTGAAAAATGTGATCCACACTGACCACCACGTCATCAAATACTCCAGGGTTGCTCCCGCTTCCAGACCTTTGTTTTCATTCTAGGCAATGCTCAAATCTCACTTCTATTTTGGAGACGGTGTTCTCATTAGTGTGGAAGGCAGAGCTCTCTTTCTTCTTCCACATAACTTTATTGGGTCCACTTATTTTCCTACAATATGTTTGAATCCAAGATGCTCTACAATACTTTCGCTCTATATTTGCTGCTCGTTTCCACCAAGAAGTTGTCGTGTCTAGGGCCAAGATTCCTGTCTACTTGGGCTGGCCTTGCACCCCTACTCCTGCTGTAAATTTCTGTCTTTGGGTTAACATGGCTGAGATAAAACAACATGAGCAAAAGCAAGTTGGGGCAGAAAGAGTTTATTTGACTTACTCTTCCACATCATTGCTCATCATTGGAGAAAAATCAGAACAGGAACTAAATAGGCCAAGAACCTAGAAGCGAGAACTTGATAGAGAGGCCAGGAAGGGTTGCTGCTTATTGGCTTTGCTCTCATGGCTTGCTTAGCCTGTTTTATTATGGAACCTGGGACCACCACCTCAGGGTGGCACCACTCGCAATGAGCTAGGCCTTCCCACACCAATCACTAATTAAGAATATGCCTTACAGGTTTGCCTCCATCCCAATTTTATCATCTCTCAAATGACTCTAGGCTGTGTCAAGTTGACATAAAACTAGTCATCACACTATTTTTCTTACTGAAGTATCTACACAACCTAGAATTCTACTTTGTGTATAATCACATACTTTGTATGGTTGTACTGAATAATGAATGACAACAACTTTGTGCAGAATAAACATGCTGTTACACGTACCACAAACCAGGTAACTTAAACAAGAAAAGTGTTCTGAAACGTGGAAAGTTCTCCATCAAGATTAAGGTGGACTTGTTGCTTTACAAGTACCATCAGCATGCAGATGAGAAAGATCACAGTCCTCAGTTTATCTTCTTTAAAGAATTCTAATCCCATGAAATGGATAGGAATCCCACCAGTAGGAACACATCCAAATTCAACTGATTCCCAAACTATTTACTGCCAGAGATCCATCCAACACTTAACCTTAAACAAATGTAGAGTGAATGTAAACATTCAACCCATAGATACCAGGTTTTTTGTTTCTTTGTTTGGTTCGTTTTTATTTTGGTGGGTTTTGTTTTGTTTTTTAGGCATTAAAGACTGTTTTTTAAATACAAAAGAACAAATTAATCAACAATTGTTAGTTGATAATACAATATTTATCTAGCAGGTATAAAAGACATAAAATGTTGTTCCTAATCTTTTGTTTGTAATTGGTTAGGAAACAAATCTGATTTGTACTAATCACCATGAAACTATAACTCGTGATCTCACAGCATCGTTCACGAACGTGAACATCAATAAAAACCACCTAGAGAGCTAATGAAAAACTGACTGTAGAGCCTAAACACCCTGAATTACTTGTTCAGAGTCAAATGAGAAAATGCTGAGTTTCAAGTTCCTAGCATGCTCTTGTTGCTATAGGAACACAGCCGCAGTATTCTCTCACTGAAATGCTTCTCAATTCTGGTTTCACATTGTATCAACTGATTTATTTTTACTTACAAATATAAAATGATAGAGAGACACCAAACCTATAGATTCATGCTTGATTAGTGTAGGATGTGGCAAGGTCATCTTGATAGTATTAACTATTCACTGAATAATGATTCCAGAGTTCATGTTTTCACATTAATGCAATAGAGCTTAGAAAGACTATTCCAGTTGGGAAGTACTGTCCCAATGAGCTAATGCATCATATGAAATAATCAATTTTGCTTCCTTTTAGTATCATTTTTAGATTTTTTGAGGAAATCGGGTGTGATGGCTAATTTCTATTATCAATTCATGAGATCTATAATCGTCCTTATAAGGCAAGACTCCTGGCACACCTGTGAGGTATTATCTAGATTAAGGTGAGACAACAAATACTTGTCAGAGAGATTATCTTGATTAGGTTAATTGACATCAGAAGAGCCCTCTCATACTGTGAGTGTCAGCATTTCCTGGGCTAGGGTTCTCGACACTATGGAAGTGGGTGTTCCAGAGCATTCTTCCATGTATGTTTTTGACTGTGGATGCATGTCATGAGCTGCTTCAAGCCTCTGCTGATGTAACTTCTCCATATCAATGAAGTGTAACCTCAGTCTGTGAACAAAACTAAACCTTCCCTCCCCTAAATTGCTTTAATCAGAGTATTCAATCCTAGCAACTAGAAAAGTAACTGGGATATAAGGTAAGACCTTTCAGTTCCTATCAATACTCTAACTTTGATAGACAAGAAAGGAAAGGGAGATGCTTGTGGTTAATTGAGGGATGTTCATTTTGTGATTCAATGCCAACTTGAACAGTTTTATTTCTATTTCCTTGTACAACAACAAATAATTCCAACACATTCTAAGAAGGCTGTGTGCTACAGCTCAGATAGAAAGGTATTCTAGCAGGAGGGAGCTAAGGAATACCAATCATAAGGTCATATCGCACAACAAACCTCACACAAGTGATTTTTTGGGAGGGAAAGAGCCAGGAGGATGGCTGACTCTGCTTGGGTGAGAAGCAGCAGCAATCTAGATGGAATACAGGGTTTGTATAGGGTTTCTTGTGGGACAGAGCTTTCCAGGGTGGCCTGGGCTTGGAGGGATTATGTGACCTGATTGGGGAGCAAGCTCAGTGATTTGTGGGATTCTTTTTCACTGTAGGGCAGGGCCTGGCTACTTTCTCACCTCAGGTCCAGAAAAGGACATTATAGCCATTAGGGATGTCTGGGGGTGGGGCCTGGTCATTGAAGTTCCATAGGGACAAGTCATAGCCTTTGAAGTTCCTCACAGGTAGACCTAGCCATTGGAGCTACTCAGGCAGGGGCCTGGAGGGGTTCAGGCCCAGGAGCCAGAGTAGTGTAGGGGGAAAGCGTAACTGAGGGAGGTCTCCAAAGAGTAGGGCTTACAAAAGGAGTGTCTGCACTTGGCAGGGAACGCCATCCCAGCCCTTTGAGTTGGTGGTTGAATAGCGAACAGACTGCATCAGGAGAATTACACATCTTCTGGATCCCATTGACAATCTGAAATATTTTGTTACTCAGAATAGAATTGGTGTGGTCGTGGCTAGGTCCTGGAGGGCTTTCAAAGTTAGGAGTATGGGGGTCCAACCCAAGTCCTCACTGAGATCATAGGTGTCCTAGAATACCTCTTGGGGTGAATTTAGGAGACCATTTCAATCTACTACAATGTCTCTTGTAAGATGAACCTTCAACAACACAGAAATTGGGTTTACTGCATCTCCAGGAGAGCCAGGATTCCTAGATCACTGCTAACCACCAAAGAAATCTCACCTGAAAGCGGTGTGCAGCATCCCACGTTGCTGGCAGATCTTTTCCATAGGACAAGTGTCCTAACACTACACTTCGTGCTATTTGACAAAATGGGACATTTAAATCCTCATTCTTAAGGAAGATGAATCACAGAGTCACAGAGTCTGTAAGGATTGTTTTGGGCCTGGAACTTTCTTCCCTGAACATCCTGAAGCAAGAGATAATGTTTTATTCATCTGTTGCTCACGTTCACTCTCCCAGTCTAGCATACCACGTGGAGAGCATAGGCTGAACACTGAATTCAATGTTGTTGTTTTTTTCTTCCATTGGTGCTATTTCTGCTTTCATCAATGTTTTTATTTTCTCTGTGGTTCCTGTCTTCTCAGTGACAATAAATAGATTAAGTGTGTAAGTTATGAGTCTGAGAATCATTCAGATACCTTAAAAAAGCCATTCTGTTTCTTTCCTGCAAGTGTTGTTTACTTCAGAATAAAGACAGCTGCTCCACTTGACTGTTCTCATATCTTAGGGTATCCACAGTGCTCAGCACCTAACCACTTGGTCTTAGAATGGATGCACCAGAGCTGATGTCAATGGATATTCAGAGGAAATATGTTTACGGGTTTTGGGGAACTGCAGAGCATTGAAATTTTATGTAGAATTTTGTCTATGTGTATTAAACACTAGAGGGAATGTCATTATTTTTTTTCATTGCCTAATGGGAGAGTGTCTGTAATTGCTCAAAGAATAAGAATTGGGCATATTATGACTCAGCAGGTAAAGGTGCTGCCTTCCATGCCTGATAACATGAGTTCAGTCTTCCACATGGTGGAAGGAGAGAACTGATTTGGGTTATACTTACCCTTCATGAAGACATACACATGCACACAATATAAATGTAATAAAAATAATTTTTAAAGCAAATTGCTGATATAAATTACTCAGTTTAACACCGTTGGTCTTAAGATATGATCCCCCAAAATGAATTTTATGTTGTAGTACAATCTGATCAATCAAAAAGAAAGCTAGTATTTTCTCTAGTCAAATAGTCAAACACTAGTTTTCTTCTAATGGAAAGCAAGATGTCAGGTGCCTCTAGCATCCTTTGCTCAGTTAATATGGTATTTACTTCTCTGTAAATAAAACCCGTGAATCTTTTATCATCATTCACACAGACAGTCATGCATAAACACACACATTATCAAGCCAATTTAAATGGCTTCCTTCATATATTTTTAAAGTGGATTTCATATTTTACATTTATACCTGTCAAAATTCATCATGTTGACTGGAGCCTGTGAGCGTCATGGGCAGTTTCACATATTTGTTTGTTACGTTAATTAACCTTTCAGGTTTCCAGTCACATATAAATTTGATAACTGTGACTTCTCTCTCATTTCTCTAAGCTGTGGATCCAAATACTGACAGGTCAATACCAGCCCACAAGAGACATCAATTCACATTGCTATGAAATTCTGCATCTACAATCTCTAGGGATTTATCAGTCAAATGTGGTGTCGTGTTAGATGATGTATCGCTTGCCAATGTATTAGACATATTGGATAATGCATTTATGAAATTAGGAATTTCTTGTCAACAGCATGAAATTTGCTAACGCTGCCACCTAAGGCAATAAATTTAGTCTGGACAAGAGTAGAATTGATACACTATTGTTAGTTTGCATTCAGACACTGGGTTTTCGTGTCTTGGTAATTACAGAACATCATCAATTAAAGACAATTATTAAAAGGAAATTGTCAATGCAAAGCAATCAATTAATTCACAGTAATCACATAATTGAAATTATAAATATCAATTATGAACTAATCACTTCAAAAGTCACAACAAAGCATATTAAAATATCTTTTTCAATCAGAAAATTTACAAAGAACTGGCTGGATTTGCTTAACCTGTCTTAAATACTATTATATTCTACACATTTATCAGAACCACATGTATACACTAATAAATACAATGTTTATGACCTTAATCACTATTTAAAAATAAATCTTAAAAAAGTAACTATACTGGAATGGTCGGTTGTTCTTATGAAAATAAACTATTGTTATATTCCCAGCATGACTAAATATCATGTTAATAGATAGACTTAAAAATGGTCATTCAAAAATATGCACTTTTTGATCCTATACAAACAAAGTTTAAGGCAACCAATCATCATAAAATTAGACAGAATAATATTTACCATGACTATTTTAGTTCTTTCTTGAGATTAGGCATAAGGGAAACAAGAAATGTCTTGTATGGTAATCTGGTTGGATCATCACCCAGATGCAGTATTTTTTTTTAATAAAAATACGTATTAACTAAATGAAGGTATTTGGCATTTTAAATATTTAGTTTTGATAATATTAAAAATATAGGTATTTGGATATAAATTTGCAAGTTTTACATTTGCATTGGATGTAAATGTGATTTTTTTCCTGAGTTTTTTGTTTCAGAATTTTTAGCTACTTACTATTATTTACTTATTTGATTTACCAAAACATTTAAGATTCCAAATATTGACTGTGTCATAATTTTCAAATTCACTTTTTAAAGGCAATTAAAAAATCATTATTTTAAATAATTTAACTGTTTTCTGAAATACACATTCTTAATTTGTACTTGACTACAATTCAAAATATATTAGTAGTTCAGGTTATAGGAAATCCTATGACAGTTTTAAGTTAAGACTTCAGTAATAGCATCCTCAAATTATTTCAAAGTTATTAGTTAGATTAACTTTAATAGACTATAGAAAATTATTAACTGGGCTTTAGATTTTGGGAAGATATTGCATTTGGTTGAATTGTCAGCTAAGGGGGTCCCATGGAGATCCTCAAACAACCTAAGCATTACTCTTCAACTTCAGTTTGAAAATTCATCCAAAATTTCAGCATCTGCAATGAACAGTCTTTCTAACAATGTTTATTTAGGTAACATCTAAAACTAAAGAAATATGAGATTTCTAAAATCTATGTCTTCAAATAGTAAAAATAGCTTTAAGAACTCTATATATAATGCTGTTTCATAATGAATTTTAAGTGTGGTTTTGTGAGAATAATATTCTTTTTATTCTCTACTGGAAATATATTATTTTTACAAATAATTTCTTTTTTAACTTCTCAATAGGTTTACTCATGTTTATATTTTTTATTATTTTATTTTTAATTTGATAACCTTTCATAGTTACAGCGTGAAAATTTAATGTATGTTTTCAGTATGCAAAGATCAAGTCATTGCAATTAGCATTTTTCTCATTCTCTCTCTCTTTTTGCTTTAAGCTTTCAATATTCTCTCTTCTGGTTTTTCACAGAAATATAATAGATTGTTATAGTCAATAAGGACTTTGTCCCGCAGAATCCCAGAACACAGCCCTCTTCTCTCATTGAACTATGGTATCTGCTATCTATAGCCCTTCTATTCTTCTTCTTCTCTCCTGTGGAGCCTCTAGTAATCACTGTTAATTCTCTTCATTTAAGATATATTTTAGTATATATTTAAATATCAACACCAAAAAAGGCCTTTTAACTTCTTTTGATCTGTCAAATTCTTCCTCTCATTTTCAATGATATGTATTTATTTATGTCTGTGACACTTGCTGTCTAGATTTTCTTAAAATTTGATTTATCTGGCTATATCCTTTTAAAATGTTACTAATTCTTTGAAAGTTTCATATTTTATGCTTTGAATATTTTCATCCCTCTACCTTATACCTTCTAAGATTCATTCCATACCCATCCAGTTGTATGTGCCATTGTTTTTAACCCAACAAATCCCATGCTGCCTACATGCTGGATGTATTAGACCTACCAGGGCCACATCCTTGAAGAACACAAACTATCAATTATCAACAGCTATTCAGTTATAGGTTTATGCCTATAACTTTATGCCTATGTCCCCTCTCCATGCTAGGATCTTGTCTAACAAGCTTATGCAAGTTTTCTGTGTGTTATCACAACCACTATGACTTCAAATGTACTACTGCCTTATCGTGTCTAAATACATTGATCCCTTTTACTTATCTACTGCCTCTGGCTCTTAAACTCTTTTTGCCCCCTATTCTACAATTATTCCTGAGTCTTGAGAGGAGGGGTGTGATATAGGTGTCATATTTAGGACTGAGGACTCTATGGTTACTTATTCTCTTCCATCTGGCCAGGCTGTGTTAACCATTATCAACTGCAAAAAGTAAAGAAACTTCTCTGATGAGTTTGAGACACGAACTAATCTATGGATAAACTAGAGGGCTTTAGAAATCAGTTTATATCCTATTAGTAGAGTAGTACTAGTAACCAACTAGTAATACTACTAATACCAGTTGATTTTCCATGAATGGATACAACCTATGTAGGAAAAAGGCTTAACTCTAACTTTTTAAGTTCTAATTGAAATTGAAAATACATAACTGCAAAACTTTTGTAGAAAATGTGCAAAATTCAAAGAATGTCTCTAAGGTTTCAGATATTCTAGGCTGAATCCATTAGCATATCAAACCTGTGAGTTTCAATACATTTATTGTGATATGACTTATAGCCATTATGTTATAACCTATCAAAAGTATCCACTTCAATGAGAGGGGTGTGTGTGTGTGTGTGTGTGTGTGTGTGTGTGTGTGTGTGTGTGTATTGTTTATATGTATAGAACATGCATGTGAGAAAGCATACATGCATGCTTGGAGATGTTCACAGAGGCTGAAAACAACCTCAAGTGCTCAGATGTTGCTCCTCAGTCACAAGTCCCCCCCCCACCACCCTGATACTGGATCTCTCACTGTCCTAAAACTTACCAAGTAGGCTAGGCCATTGGCCATCTAGGCAGTAAGTTCCAGCATTCTGCCTGTTTCCAGTTCTCCAAAGCTGAGGATACAAGCAAGTGCATTAAACCATGCTGTTTTGCAGTGTGAGTTGTAGGGATGGAAGTCAGATCTCCTGCTCACAAGGAAATCATCTTAGTGTCAGCTATTTCTCACCTTTCCATGAGTTTCAACCAACCCACACACCCATGAATATTCCACAAAAAATATGCAAAACATTCCTGCCAACCGAGTGGACTTCCATATTCATCCTCACAGCCTTCTCCACCCATACCCCACATCCCAAACAACTTCTGACCTGCTTTCTTCCACTATCAACCGGGTTCCATTTTCCAGAAAGCTGTGAATCCTCTCACTAAGATTTAGAGCTTCGTGTAGAGCACATGTATCACTAGGTTGGGTGGTTTTGTTTTGTTTTGGTTTTTGGTTTTTCTTTTTTTTTCTTTTTTGGTTTTTGCGCCTTTCCTGGAGCTCACTCTGTAGCCCAGGCTGGCCTCGAACTCACAGAGATCCGCCTGGCTCTGCCTCCCGAGTGCTGGGATTGAAGGCGTGCGCCACCACCGCCAGGCACGGCTAGGTTGTTTCTTGTTCTCTGCTACCCAGCTTGATTCTGCCTGGAGGGGTCTCTGCTGTGCATCTACTAACACTAGAACCTGAAAATAGCTGTGTTTGAGACTGTTTGTTGTCAATATGTATCTTTGTCAGCCATTTCATTGCCAGGTGCTCTAGAGACTGGAGAATCTCAGTCTGTTATTAGGGGCCATCAATTGCTGTTTGAGTTCATATAGACAGGTACACAGAAATTCTTTGCTTTCATGTCGCGGAGACACATTATTGTGTGGAGGATTATTTTCCTACATTTATTTTTGAGGAAGCGTTTTCGTTTTGATTCTATTTTTTGACTGGAATGTTCTAGCAAATCAGATAGGTCCTCTTTCGGGAATACTCAGGAAGTCAATGATGGCAGAAGTCTTGCAGAGATTAAATCACTAACTTCATTTATTTTGTTAATAAATAGATTCACTGTAATTTAAAACACAGAATAAATCAATTTTATCTCCTTTTGGAGAAAAGCATGTAATACACTTTTTTATTTCAATATTTCAAAAAATATTTCAATATTTATTAAATATGATAATATAAAGTGAAATTCACCTATAAGTAATATCTATTTATTCATGACTTTTTTTCTGTGACAAAAATTGCTTTTGAGAATTTCACACATAAGTAATGTGTTTTTACATTACTTCCCTAGCACTTATTCCCCTCGAACCCCTCCTGTGTCTTCTTGAAGTTCCCTCAAATTCATAACTTTCCCTTTAATTCTTACTGTTAGATGCACACACTAAAGTGTGCATGCACTCATACACACATACACACAACCACATGTAAACAAATACAACCTTCTAAGTCTACCTGATGTTGCCCATATGTATATACATTTTTAAGGATAACTACTTAAGATTGGGAAATCTATCTGGGAATACTGAGTCTCCCTTTCTTAGTAACCACAAATTGTTTCCCTTTATGGCTTACAAGGCCTGAGGCTGGGTAAAATTTGCCTGTCATATGGAGAAACTAGCTCATCCTGGTCCTCTTATAATCTTTCCACCCCCTCTTCCATTTGAGCCTTAGGTGTAAGGACCCATTGTATAGAAGAAATCATCTGGTGGCAAAATTCTAAATACCCTTTAAAAATAAAACACTTGCCTTTCAGTATATACTTTAAAAAGCATCAATCTCTCTTTTCATAATTTGCATAATTGTTCAGTTATCTCACAGTATAGAACTCTGTGAAACTTGACATGCTGAATGGATAAATCCAGAACTCTCAAAGCAAAACAAAAAATATAATTATGACTGAATATTTACATGAAAGGCTCTAATTTTAATTAGAAATCTGGGTCTATTTATAAACTGTTTTCACAATAGAATTATGAAACTTAAATGTAGATGTGTAATCTACATTACTCAGAATAGGAGTCTTGAGAATTTATCAGTAACAAGGAAAAGTCATTTACTCCAAAAATTTAAAGTGCGATATTCTCCCCACTTCTGATTCTCCAGGTAAAAATACATGATGAGATCTTTAATGAAAATTCTAATTATGTATTGAAAGTACTGAAAAAAATATGAAGTTCTATATTTTGAAATTAGAAACAGTTCTAAATTCCTTGCATAGTATAGAACAGGATTATTTATAGCATGGACTTTTAGTTACTTCTATCTACCTCATTTCCTGGTATTTGAATTCTGGGGCCTGGCATATAGAAACAAGATTAGTTCCATTTAAAATTGACACTACATTCAAAATAGAAACAAGAGACTATCAATATAAATACATCTAAAAACAGATCCCAAATATTTCTATTTTAATATAGGTACCATTTTGCTTTACAAAGAGTCATAGTGAAAGTGAATAATTTCTTCAGTTTTAATTACATTTTAATCACAGCAGTGTTTAATTAATGATTGCAATGTGTATATTGGTCAGGGGATTTTCCTTGATTTGCAATGTTGTTAATTTTGTTATTTGATAGTTATGAGCATGACATTGTGTGTTTTGATCCAATCCTTTCCCCTGTCCCACCCCTCAATTCCTTCCCTTTTTCATCTACTTCTTTTTTTTTAATATAACTTCATATGCCTTTTTAAAAAGACCAGCTCTCCTGGTACCAGAAGGGGCCATGCATGCTTCCAACATAAGGAAGGAAATAATAGTCCTACCCAGTTATGATGACGATGAACCAGAAGGAGCTTGGGATAATAAACCTAAGGGTATAATAATGGTACACGTGCCTTGATGAAAACCACAGCTCTCTGATTAAGCATCAGGCCTGCCCCACAAGAGGGAAATCATGACTGGTACTGGAAATATAGCCAGCTACTCAAGACTAGTGAAGTCGTGGATCTTGGAGGAGAACCTACAACTGGAAGTTTACTAAACCAGCATGATTGCTAATGACATTCTAAATGTGTGATTTTATATCCATTGTTAAGTGCATTCCTACCTCTCATCAAAGAAACTTCTCTTCGCAGCAGGTGAAAACCATTACAGACCACTACAAACAATCCAAATGAGAATTGTGGAGAACAGTTCCAAATTTTTACATCTCTCACAACTCCTATTCTTTTAAATTTGTATCAGCACTTAATCTTTAAAGGCGTCTTTTGACTTCAGGAGGTATTTGTAATTTTAAATGTCTTCACTGGAATTCGGGAATCTGCCTTTATTTGTTCTCTTCATGTTTTAGGTTTGCACAGTAACAAATCAGAAAATATTTGGGGAAGAGTGATTCTAAAATGGCAAATGTTTTTGATGTTTCAGGTATTAAGTTGGATTAGAAAATCATAGTCATTGTGTATATGATAATAGTAACCTAAGAATCTATGGGTCTATAGTCTAGACCCATCATTTGGAATATGTGAGACCATAAATGGTTACTCTAACAATACTTGGTTTTTTTCATTTGCAAATTACAGGTGACAGAATTATCTACACATAGGACTACAAAGATTATGAGAAGCTGTTCTTCATAATCACATTGGATACATACTCATTGTCATATCTATAAAATGGTTTATACCTATGCTTAATTTTGAATATTATTACAGTCTTCAGGTTTAAGATTCCTCCTCCTTGAACAATATTGCTTATAAAATGTATTGTTGTTATCAAATATGACTTCTTCTAGATTTCTGGAGTTTATATATACACATAAAGATATGCTTGGAAAGAATTTAGATATTATATATCCTCTTTTAACATATAAAGTTGAATTTGTTTATGTAACCTGTCAGTAACAATTCTACAAAAAAATAGAAACAATGCTCAATAAATTAAATAACCCATAAAATTCAGTATTCTCAAAGATCCCTGTTCTGATTATACTACTTAGTTGAAAACAAACAAAACCAACAAACTGGACATGGTAGCATACACCTGTAATCCCAGAAGTTATTATTTTATATGCTGACTTCATGTTAGTCAAAGTTCCCTATGAGAACATGCACACATCTTAAAATATACTGTGAACCTATTGAAAAGCAACATGCTTTTATTTCCTTGTTGATAATTAATTTCACATTTCACCCAACAGTTCTTCAGTATTGCATGGCAAGCAATGATCCAGTGTAGAACTTTAAAGGATATGTATGGATTCTT
Organism: Peromyscus melanophrys; assembly: GCA_902168415.1. NCBI lineage: Eukaryota > Metazoa > Chordata > Mammalia > Rodentia > Cricetidae > Peromyscus > Peromyscus melanophrys. Next base: position 37,123 of record CABHPR010139478.1, read on the forward strand.
CATAAAATATCAGAAGAGCAAGATGCCACACCTTAAATATCAGTTGTTTCTTCCTGCGAAGGGATGAAGCACAGATTCCCATCCCATTTTGTTGCACATGATAGAGCTGCCTCATCTGAAAGTCTAGGTGGTAGAAGCTTCCTAGTCAAGAGTATCATTTTAATAGAAAGCAGAACTGTTCACTGTTCTGTTAACACTGTCTTTTCCTCTTGGCAGGGATCTTCCGCCCCTTTTTGAGGTGTGTTATCATCTTGAATAAGTCATCTCTTGGCTTGTAGAATGACAGCAGTTAGGAACAACAGTGGGAATAGTTCCTATGCATAATGTCTAAGTATGTGTTATTCAAAAACAGCACTTCATGTCTAACCTTAAGCTAAGTAATTTAAACCAAGTAAGTTGATTTCCCCTCATTTGTAATGTTAACTACAGAGTAAATATGCAGCTTCTGAAAAAATATGTCTCTCTTAAATATTATATTTTAATGAGTTTTGGACTGAAATTTATCAATGCTTAAGGTATTAAAGAACTAATGAAATGCATTATTCTCAATGATTACAGTTTTCTGAGTATACTGTTTAGTTGGAAACAAACACACAACATGAAGAGGCTGAACATTGGCACACATACCTGTAATCCCAGAACTTGATAGCCTAAGACAGAAGGATTCCCAGGTAGAAGATATCCTAGGCTATAATACAAAGAGCTGAACTCTAACAAACAAACAGCCACAATGCGCGAGTGGAGTGTGTTGCTGAAGTTAGGATTTGGCTTCCTCTTTCTATCCCCTCTGGTATTTAGTTTCCCCATCTGAATCCTGGCAGGATACTGTTCCTCACTTTGGTGTGTACAGACATGCTCTGACATCCATCAGTGTATCATTTTCACTGACAGTCATGACTCCATGTGTGTATTGTCACTAGATTTTAGTTACTGCAGAGATGTTTTTCCTGCTTACTTTCCAGAAATATTTGGCAAATGAATCAATAAATAAGACACATATAATATAAATATTGGACATATATTACAATAATTTTTGTTGTTTTTTAATAGAATACTAAAAACATTAGTGACAACAGCATGTGGAATGAGCAGACAAGATTCTTAAGTGCATACTTAGATATTCACATATTATAATGAAGCCAATTCTGAGGCCATTTTTGTTTGGTAAAATCACAAGCCGTTGCTACCCCATACATCTTTTCTCCAGATGATTTAAAAAGTAATAAAGATGATAGTCTGGCTTCACAGAATTAGACTGTGTTGGGAAAACTCCTTGTCTGACTTAAAAACTTCAGCAAATTTGTTAGGATCTAATGTTTTTAACCCCACCATGAGACAAGTAGTTTGTGTTGTTTGTGATCAAAGAGCCAGAAGTGACATGATGCTCAAGGCAAAAGGATGAAAATCAACCTTTTCCTTCTCATAGTTTTCAGCTTGTAATCATCCCCAGAGCTTTAGAAAGTATATAATTGTGTGATTGCATAATAGCATAATTCCATTAAAAGTTAAGAAAATCAAGCTTTGGTTTACTCACCTCTTTTTACATGAATATTGAAAGGAAGAACAAGACCACCATCTCAATCTCCCCTTCTCCATGGAATGGAAGTCACAATAAAGAGAACGGCATTAAGTAAATGTGGCTGTTTGGGGCCCTTGCATGTGAGGCCTTACCCTTTTGGAGTAGGGGGTGGGAGGGTGGGTCTGGAGGTGGGGCATGCTCAAGTGGAGTTGGAGGGGGGATGAGAGAGGGTTTGTGGTTGGTATGTAAAATTAATAAAAGAATCTTAAATAAAAAAGTAAAAAAAAAAATGTAGTGGCACACACCTTTAATCCCAGCACTGGGGAGGCAGACCCAGGCAGATCTCTGTGAGTTTGAGGCCAGCCTGGTCTACAGAGCAAAATCCTGGAGAGGCACTAAAACTACACAGAGAAACCCTGTCTTGAAAAACCAATATATATACACCTTCAAATCTTATTCTAAATGAACAAGGATTTTCTCCGAGGATCTGATTTTCACATGATCTCTACCTAAAACCATACCCCATTTTGTTTTCAAAAGCATCGCTTTTCTCCTATTTCCTTTATGTAGAATATTAACAATAAGATCAATTAACAATGAGATCAACAATAAGAGGCTGGCAGCCTCTCTCCCATAACCGTCACAATAAGTATTGCCAGGAGTATAACCAAAGAAAATATTATCCTGAGTATTTTTCTTATATTGCAGTATTTTAATTCCCCTGGTTCTTTATAGAAGAGATTGGGAAATTTCAAGTGTGCCAAGTCCTAAACTTATGTTTCTTGGGCACGTTTATCTGGATAATGGTGTAAATTATAATGCATTCTCTTTCATTTTCAATTACTTAGGATTTATTTCTCCTTTTCCTTAATTGTGATAAATTTTATCAATTCTTATATTTAAAAATAAACTTTAAATTTACTGATTTTTTCTAATTTCTAATTTGTATCTGCTCTCATACTTATTTTATTCTTTGCTTCATTTGTTCTTATTCATTTTTCTTTATCACTTTGAGATGTAAACTTATATTTGAGAGTTTTTTCTTTATGTAGATATTTATCATTTTTGTCCCCTTTGAACTTTTTTCATAAATTTTGGCATTTTCTGCTTCCATCTTCATTCATTTCAGGAAATATTTTATTTCCTCTTAATTTTCACATGTTTTTATTTTCTTATTTCCTTCCTTTTATTGATTTATAATTACATCCCTTTAGTTTCAGAAGAATACTGATATAATCAACATTTTTGAAAATTTAAAGCTGTGTTCTGTAGTCTAAAGCATCATCTGTCCCTGAGGACTTCAGAAGCCCTGGTATTTAATGAAAGTGCTCTATCTATCTATCTATCTATCTATCTATCTATCTATCTATCTGTCTATCTATCTATCTATCTATCTATCTATTTATCTATCTATCTATCTGTCTGTCTGTCTGTCTATCTATCATCTATCTATCTATCATCTATATGTATATATGTGTGTGTGCATGTAGGCATGTTTGTGTGTGTATGTATATGTATGCAAGATCCATGTGGCCTAAAATATAATTTTTAGGCACAAATATAATTTGTGTTTTCTTTTCAGTTTTAAGAGGAAAAACTATAGAACTTCATTGGACTTGGAAACTGTAATAGTTATAGAAGAATCTTATATTTTAGTCTTAAAGTAAATTATATTTAATTGTAATTTTGACTAAACTTATTTCAAATTTTTGTACATTTCAGTTATAGGCCATTAAATAAGTGATAATCAAGATACAATCCATAGACCAAGAGAGGTTAGGTATAGACGAAGGAACTAGAGGGGCACATGGATCTCCCTGGGAGAGGGAAATAGAATAGATT
>CABHPR010139479.1:0-10348 GCA_902168415.1 Peromyscus melanophrys
AGTCGGACGGGGCCTCGATCTGGCAAGACCTCCATTTAAGGAGATTGCTGTCATGTTGCAGCAGGGCACAGCTTTGATGCTGGCAGTCTGTTTTTCAACTTTCCTGGCACACTTTTATACCCCACCTCACGGATATAAGATCCATGTAAGTGATACTGATAGGCTGTCTCTCAGCATAGTGTAATAATTTGTTTTACTGGGGACAACTGATGTGGAGATCACAGGATACCGTATTGGCTGTCTTTAACAGTTGCTCTGTCTCACACAAAGAAACTTGGTGTTGTATGTTAGCACATTTTTTTCTCTCAGAAGTTACACTTCACTTTCCTGCTCATCCTGTTTCCACAGATATTGTCAGAAAGAGAGGAGTGGACACAAAGGCCCTGCAGTGGGGCTCAAACTCACCCGGCTGAATGTGAACCCTAGGATCCCACCATCATTTAGTGAGGAGCTCTGACAGCACAGATGCCCACACCTGGAACCTCTGCCAGCTTCGTTCTCAATTTTCTAGCAAGTATCTTCTATTGATGTGCTGTACTTAGTGGTCAGGAATGAAATTCTTTATATGGGGTCTTCCTCACTCCCAGAGAGACAGCTCCAAATGCTGGGGTAACTAAATCAACTTCCACCACCCGCTGAGGTCTTATGAAAATATTAGCTAGAAATAGCTGCAGTTGAGCAGCTCCAAGCTTTTCAAACGGAGGAGATAACCTCTTTTAATCTAAGTATTGCAATGTGCTGCTCCTGACAGGCAATGCCAGAGGAAGGTGAATCACTCACCTGTCAACTCTTTGCTGTTCCAGACAGTTGACTAAAGGAGATTCACTGAGAAGGCTGAAAAAGGAATTGTGTGTAAATTTTTTTCCTGGTGGTATACAGTTGAATAATCATGTACAAGCAATGAAAGTAAATCTACCATGTTCTTGAAAAAAATGTGTCAACCAAGAAAACTATGCAGTTCACAAGAATTTCTATTAGACAAACATTGAAATTATCTGGAAAAAAGAGCCAGAATCTCCAACAGGCCCAATTATTTAGTGCCCCAATAATAAAAACAGAACTCATTTGTTTTGGTTACAATGGATCTATTTCTTAGTGAGTAGATTCTGAGGAATTCTATAGTTCTTTGAAAAGTGAGACTGTTGTAAATGCTTAGTAAGCAGGGAAATATAATTTCAAACATACCTTAGTGACACTGATAATTATGAGCATACCTAATGTCTAGATCTTGGTTTCTATGTGGCATTTTCTAGAAAAAGGAACCAGGACTTGCCCCCCCCCCCTTTTTGACATTTTCAGCATCAGGGCTGATTCTAAGGCCTTGATGCTGAAAACATAGGATGTGTCTGTCTGGGGCTACTTGTGCAGTTGGAGACTAAGAGTCTGATAGGATAAAACCAAACACAGTGTGGGGACAGACAGATCAACAATAGTTACATGCAATTTCTAAGTGCTTCCAACAGCCAAAGCTGAAGCAATTCCAACAACCAAAGGATAATGACAGTATCGAATTAAATCACAAAAAAAATTATGAGTGTATACTGATACAAATAAATAGTTGAACAAAAAAATAATTGTGGAAGAAAGGGCAAAACGTCCTTAAAGAAGATTTCTAAGAGATAGTTAGCTTCCTACTCTTTGTATTAAGGAACATGGCTTAGTGATTCACTTCCAAAGACTAGAGTATGCAAAGTGTAGAACACAGGAATTCTGCAGTGGAGACACCTGGCAGATACCAGCTCAACCAAGTGTTCAAGGTCAACACCAGTGTCAGTCATGTTAATATCTCAACCCTCTGACATGGTGAATTCTTACCTCTGAGATTATCTCCCTCAAAACCCATGATCTAGTCATATCATGGTGACTGTTTATACACCACCTGTGATGTTTCTGTTGAGATTCTAAATCTCAAGGTGCTCACATTAAAAACAGGTCTTCTGGCAATGATTAAATCAGGAGGGTTGCTATTTTATGGACATGAGCAATTTTCTATATAAAAGAGTGTGCATGAGAACTCACCAAGAAGGTCCCATTGTGTGAAGCAGGAAACAGGCCCAGACACTGAATATCTTTGTGTTTTGGATCTGTATCATTTGAACTTATACAACTATGAGAAATGAATCTGTTGTGAATAACTGCCCAGCTTATGATATTCTGCTGTAGTAGCCCAAGTGGACCACAACACTTGTGATGGTCAGAATGCACACAAAGACAAAGAAAGGGTGGATTGCCTGCTAGCCATTAAGAGTTTGCATACATGGCATGTGGTTTTCCTCTGTTTTCTCCCTCTTTCAAAATGTCATCCTAAGATGTCTGCTATAGTACGTGATTCTGTCTCATTTCTGTTCTTCAGAGCCCCAAACCGCCCCCTGTCTCAGCATCAGCACTATTCTAACTTTAATCTCAAGGAAACACCCACAAGTCACACATGAGGAGTGTCCTACAGAACGTTTCATGAGCAGTCTTCAAAAGCGTCAATGTCATGCAGCAGCACAAAGAGAGGCAGAAGAGCTCGCAGGTGTCAGGAGACCGGGGGAGATGGTGCCTAAGGATGATGTGTTCTGACGTTGACACTACAGCAGAAAAGGGATAGAAACGGGAAACCTGGAAGAGCACCGTTGAGTCCATGCTTTACCTTACCAAGTTGTAACAATGTTAAAGTTTGTATTTACTTAACCATAAATATCATGGTTAAATAAGATTCTGATATGAAAGAAAACTGGAAGGAGTATAGACAGGAACTGCAGAGTTCCTTATAAATTTCTATTCACCTAAAGTCATTCCATAATAAAGTCTTTAAAAAAAACCCAAGATGGTAATTTTTAACATTTGTTCATCCGTTAATTTATTTTTGTGTGTGAATGCATGTGTGTTGCGGTTAGCACTTTGCTTCCACCATGTGCCCAGGGATCAGGTTATCAGGCTCTCAGGCTCAACAGCAAGTGTCTTACCCTCAGAGTCATCTCCCAAATGGTGTCGTTCTTGTGCAACATTCATACTGTTGGCCCTAACATCAGGAAAACTGCTTTCCTTATCAAGTGGGAAAATCTTGGCTCCATCCAGTAATTTCTTATTCTTACTACAGACTGAACGACATATATTCCAAGAACAATAGTGACGTTTATGATTTTAGAAAAGACAAGTACAGTTAAGTCTCTAAGAGCAGAGTAACTAGGGTCAATAATTTTCATCTCTCAATATGCATTAAGCACTCACGGTGCTTAAAACCCTAACAAGGCTCCATTGTAAGTAAACCAAGGCATTAGTGTTATATTAAGAGCTCATTAAGTTGATGCTTATGTGTAGGTTGATCTATGGCAGCATGTAGAAACTGGAATTGAAAGAAGACATATGAGAAAAAGGGGAGAGATACTAAATGTGATCTTAAATTTCTAAGACCCATTTGATAATTCCACAAGTGGAGAAAGTTGGATATTATAGATATACTTAGAGGAGAAGCATTCATATTTCATGTTTCTAGAGCAGATACAGGAATTAGTAGGAATATCATGATTGGATATGGATTTGTCTTCATAAAAGGATTTTATTGTTATACACTGAATGGGATATAAAGAAAGGGTCAAGATGGGAGAGGAGATGCATGAAGATGAGGAACTGTCATTTATTCAGCTCTGAGTCTCTCATTAGCATTAACCTATCTCAGTAGCTATCTTGTCTTTCCTTTATGCTTGGCATGCTCTCGGATCAGTATTCACAGATTGCTCTGTTATTGGCAAGTGACTTTCACAGAGTATTAGCTATCCTGCATACTAATTAAGAATGATGGTAGGGTGCTATGTCAGAGAGAACTCACGCTTGAGTTTCTGCTATTTCCAGCTGACTTCATGGTATTCTTGCATGGAGAGAAGAGGAAGCGATGAGAGTGGAAGGCGTGGTCTCTGGGAGCATGTCTATTGGACTTGGGAAGGAATAAAGACAAAGCTGAACTCTCATTTGCAACACTCTCTACATCTAAAGGTCTCTTTATTTTCCTTGTATTATCCGTTAAGGATTTATTTATTGGTTAAACTGGGATTAGGAAACACTCTGGATTCTACCAGTAAAAGACAACTTGATTTTAATGCATCATGTCAAGTAATATAAAAATAATGATTTTATTTTATGGTATCTGTTTTTATAACTATATGCTGTGCTCCCAACCCAGAAATCGATTTGTTAAATTCCAAACCCTTGGTGTGATAATAATTGGCGTGGTGGTCTTTTGATAGGAATTTAGGTCTTGAGAATGAAGCCCTTGTGAACTACATTAGTGCCCTACACAAGACTCTCTAGGAAGCTCCCTGACCACCATTTCTGCCACACAAGGAAACAACAGTATTTCATGGCAGAGTATGGAGCAGAAATTGCACACTCACGAGGAACTAAACTGCCAGTGTGTTGTTCTAGAATTTCCCAGCCGTTAGAACTCTGATGAAATGGATGCCTTCTGCTTATGAGCCACGATGTGTTCCCTAATTTGCTTAAGTTGCCTGAACACACAAAGATACTATGCAACACGTATTTGTTGAGAACCTGCCTCAGTCTTCCAGCTTCCAACTGTTCAGTGATTTCCTGAACTAATTACTACAACTGGTTACGATAACCACTACAAACTCTACTTGTAGCTACAGTCAAGTCAAGCAGTCATTCGGATCAGAAATCTCTGAGTGCTAATGCATTTTTCTTTAAACTGACTATATCAATTACTACTTCATGTGAAAATATTTTCTAATGAGTAACTTTTTTTATTTATTTATTCAAGCATAAATAATTTGTGGCATCAAACATTTATGGAGTGCTTACCAACAGAATGATAGTTCTGTAAGATCATGAAACATGCTATATTTTTCATCCTCTCCTGCTGTCTGCCACAGTGTCCTACTTATTGTAAGATGCCAAATCAATATGAAGAGACTGAGTAATAGTTGTGTACTGGATTCAGATACACAAAATAAAGCTCTTAGCATCTCTCTTGGGTGTTTTTATCCATTCTCCCAACACACATTAATTTTTTTTTTTACAGTAGTGCTATGGTTTGGAAATGAAATGCCCGACAGGGTTCTATGATCACTGGATTCTGACCTAATGAATGACAAGTCCACTGAAGGATCTATAAATTGATTGTACCATTGGAAAGTGGTAGAAACTTCAGGAGGTCAGGTTTATCACAAGGAAGGAGGTCTCTGGAAGCATGTCTCTAATGGGCATATTTTGTCCCTGTACCATTCTTCTGTGTCTGTCCTTGTTCCCTGGCTTGGAATGAGTATCTCTGCTCTACCTCTCACCATAATGCTCTCTTCCTCATCACAGGAAAAAAATGGAGGTGGTTGGACTGAAACATCTGAAACCACGATATGAAACCAGTCTTTCTTCCATGGACATGGCTTATGCCAGGTATGTTGTAACAGCAGTGAGTGGCCAATGCAAGAAGTATCCCCCAACACAGCTCTAGGAAAACTCTCCCAAATACCAAGGATGATGAGATTCATTGGCATTACCTTAGTGGGAGTTTTAAAAATAAATTATCATGAATGTCAGAGATTCTCAGTGTGATTGATTGCCATTGCATTTCATTCCTGAGATTTTATTTTGGAAATTATCCTTCCTCTTGTTTGAAATTCAGTTTTTCATGTATGCTCTCTAAAAGAAAATATGAAGAGCCCTGGGCTACTACAACTGCCACTGTAGTGATTGGCTTTCCCAGAACTTAAAGGAAAAGTACAATAATATCTATGTTCCTTGGCCAGGAGGTAAAGGGAAGCAAGTATGAAGCCAAACTTTGAATTTCAGTATCATGTTCTTGGTTTGGTTCTTTAAAGAGCAAAGTCATCACAAGCGGTATGAGGATTTTTAGCATGTAGCTGCATTTGGGCTCAAAATGATATGCTTTAAATACTGGGTGATCTCTTTATCTTGGAAAAGTGGGCAGAATTTACAACCAGATAACACTAAAACAGACAGGAAAAGCTTTCTCTTACAGAATGTAGAAATTCAAGTTCCCACACTTAACTTACAGTTTTAGAGAACACAAGAAGGGGGGATTAGATATTTATTACATTGTTTCCCCATGTTGGAGTTAAATACTGAGGGAAGGATTTAACGATACTGTCATTCTTCTTTTTGAAGTAAATTCCTTTGTGTTGAACCAGGAACAAACTTGCTTAGTAAAGTTGTGGAGACCTCTTTACGTTCAAACTGAAGTTTTCATGTTTAATTACAGGATTCTTTTCCCTGAAGGTTATATTTCTGAAATATTGGTGGTAACAGTGTTTGAACTTACTCAAAAGCACTAATATACTAAATTCTTTATGACCAAAAGGCAGAGCAAGTTCAGATACACATGGCACATCACCAAATCTTCAATCTCACTGAAAATGGTAGCGTCTGATGACCTGAAGTCATTTAATAATATTATTCATGGAACAACAGCCTTGAGAGCCATGAATTCTGAAATACAGGAACAGATAACAGTAGAAAATGCCATTAGGGTGTCTAGAGAGTCAGACAGGGTGGCTAGAAGGTGACTCATGAATGTTCTATTTACATGCAAGGGGCCCACCCACGTTAACTTCCCTCAGAGGAAGAACACCATGAAAGCAGCCGGTTCTGTCCCTTAGCCCAGATCTTAAATTCTCTGTGGCATCTTTTAGGACACCAAGAGAAACTAAACATCAGGAAACAGAAATAAGTCCCAAAGTTAGCTCCTGAAGACCCTTGCTTTCTCCCTGGGAGGGAGTTCATCCTGAACCACCGTATTCTTTTCTGAAAGGCTCAGAGGATATGCAAGCACTCTGCTTTTATTTTCTTCTAAAATCTCACTGTTGAAACATTTCCCTTAGCTCTCTTGTATTTTTCCTTTGTTCCTGAAATAAAAATAACTAATATGTGAACCATGAATGAATGACTAAAATGCATACACCAGTCTGTCCTTACTTCTATACAATCTTGCCTTCGTCCCCACTGCTCTCACTTCTGAATTGGGAGACAGAGAGAGGCAGAATGGCCACTCTGATCCCTCATGAGCTGCACCCTGCCCATCTCTGTCTTCTAAGAGGCTTGTTTCTGCCACCCTCATGAGTCTGTGACATCAGATCCCTTAGGATAAATTGTTCATCCTTTAAGCCAGCTTGAGAAGGTTAAGTGGGGTTCTCTCAAGAAACGTAACCAATATAATGATATTTTGTTTTGTCTTATTTGTTTTGTGTATATGTGTTTGGCTTATGTGACAGGGACTGAGTAGTCTAATGACAACCATTGCCCACCAGAGAGTAGAAAAGTCCATAGCTGCTCACCTCCTGGATACCTCAGCAGTCCCAATGTGGCATTTAAGACCTGGAAATTCCCTGAGAGTCACCAGTACCCCAGCCCACATTGGAAGGCCAAAGAAGCTGGAGTCTGCCTAATGTCAACCAGAGGATGGTAGCAGCTGTAGCAGCAACAGTGAAAGTAATAAGGATTACTCAAGAGACTGAAAACTAACAGGCCAGTGTGTAAGCAAAGAGGGGAAGGAAAGAATAGAAGTTCCATCTTTGCAGGTTGAAAAAACAACTATCAGCTTTTAGAGCATCTAGTAGAAAGAAATGCAATTTTAACAGCTCTGACTGGTGAGCCCCCAGAATGTCTGACCCACATAAACTAGTTTAAAGATAACATGTAACCTTCGCCCTGACTTTTTTTTCAGACAACTTAAAATTAGCTGAAATTTAATAGGGGAAGTAAAGAGCACGTAGCAAATAAATAAAACAACGATCAACAGAACAGATATATCTATCATCCTTCCCCTATACAATGAAGAATACCAGGTGTGGTTACTGTGACATGGAAATGACCATCCAATAGAGAAGACATTTCTAGGTGTTTAAAGAAATTGTACTTCCAAACAAACCATGAGTCCAGACCAATTTTTTTGACAACTCAAAACAAAAACAAAAATATAAAACTAGAAGCAAAGAAACTTAAGCTTCCTATGTTGGCAGTACATAAGCTCTCAGAGGGCAAATTACTCACTCATCACACATTGCCTGAGGCCAGGCAGAGCTCAGACATGGATGACTGTTGCTCAATGCATCAGGGTAAAGGATTGAAGATTCTGCCATAATACAGAACCCAGGGACTCCTTTCTCCAGAAGTGGTGCAGCCTGCTTCCTCTTCATCTCCATTTGTAAAGGGAGTGCCTTCTATGTTTGTCCTGTGTGTGTTGGGGGTTGGGGAGGGGCAGAGTGAGCAAGCTTCCATGACCACAGGGAACATGCCTTTTTGGCATAGGTTGCTAAACAAAAAAAGGAAGGATAATCAACCATGGAGATCTTTGAAATCAATCTTCTTGGAAATTGGGGGAATGTTAAGAAAGAAAAGGAAAATAGGATGAATATTTGATCAATGGCCAGAATGATAAAACTGTAGAGAAGTCTGGATACTTAGTGACGATTTGCTGTTGCTGAGGTGGTGAGTTTCATCTACTTATAGTTATGAAATTATGGATTTATTTATTTATTTATTATATTGTATATTATTTCCTATTTCCCTGAATAAACATTTTTCATTTGGCTTTTCATAATCTTTTGTGTGTGTAATGTGTGTATATCTACGCATGTGTGTGCATATCCATGAGTGAGTGTGGGTGTGGTGTGCCTGCTACAGCACACACAAGGAGCTCAGAGGACAATCTCAGAAGTTGATCTCCTTCCTTGTTTAATATAGGGTCTCTGGTTCTCGCCTATGTAAGTCGGACTATCAAACCAGCAAGCTCTACAGAGCCTCCTGTCTCTACCTCCATCTCTGCAGGATTCTTGGGATTACGGCACTGCTACATCAGTGTTTATTTTGGTTCTGGAGTTCCAAACTCTGATACTTACACATACAAGGCAAGTACTTTACCCCCAAGACATCTTCCCAGACATTACTTGATAGATTTCTATTTTTATGTATGTATGTAAATACATATTGATATTTCAGTGTAATTTTTATCAGGTTTCTTTTCCTTAAAGGCTTTGTAACTTTGCATGTATATTTAAGTTTAGGAAGCACTTGGGTTTTATGCAAAGCATGTGGCATAGACTGTGGGTCACTTTTTGACTGTAGGTATCTCATAGTTCTGGCATGACTGGGTGAAAAGCTGTTCTCTGCCACTAAATTGCTTCTGCACATTTGTCAAAACCCAACCAAGTGTGTGGGTCTATTCTGAGTTATCTTTTCTACCCACTGACCTATGTGTACATCCCTCTGCACCCCTCACACATGCCACTGCTGTCACCACGAAAGTCCTGAAATCAAGTGCATTGGTTCCTCACATATTTATTCGTTTTCAAAATTGCTCTGGCTATTCTAGTTCCTTGGATTTTCATTTCCTTTTAGGACAATCCCATTTGTATCTTAGCAATGTCCTGCTGGGATTTTCATAGGACTTTCATCAAATCTTTATATGAATTACAGAGAGCTTACATCATTACTGTGTTTAGTCTTTCAGGACATGAACAAGGTACGTCTTTGAATTTATTTAGATCTTAGAGCAACTCCTCAACATTGTTTAATTCTCAGCATACACTTCTAGAAGCTTTATTAGAATATACTGAAGATCTGAATTTTTTTAAGCAATTTATAGACTTTTATTTAGTCTTAGGATTCAAAATACTATTGCGTTGGTTTTTATAGCATGGAGAATGCATTGAGTCTTTCACTCTTAAGACTAATGTTAGGAGAGGGCTGCCCACCACTTCTCAGTGCTGGCTGCTGGGTAGCTATGATGAGCAAATACGTGATGGAGAAGTGGGAGAGAGAGAATCAGAGCAGTTCATGTGCTGTGGAGAGATGCAGAACTGTGGTGAGGAGCAGGCTGATGTGAGTGGCCTGTACTGCCACCTGAGGCCATGTGATGTCTGGGCCTGTGTTGCTGCCAAGGGCCATGTCTGGGTCCATGGTCTTACCTCAGCCTGGGATTGTGTTGATGTCTGTGGCCTGTGTTACCACCAAAGGTTATGCTGATGCCTATGGTCTAGACTGCTGCCTAAGGGCCATACTGAGCAAGCCTCACCCCTTTGCTGGCCCCAGTTTCATGGGTGCTGGAGAGCTGGCCCTGGTGGCCTGGGCACTGGAGAGGTGGTTATGTCCCTCACTGGTCACCACAGGGGCACAAGGGGGGGTGGGGTTCTCAGTGGAGGCCCAGGCTAAACACTTCAGCTACCACTTAAGGCCAATTCCAAGGTTTTGAGTTGGCCCACCCTAACATCGATCCCATCTGCTACTGGAGCAGGTGAAGGGGCTGATCCTGCAGAACCATAGCTATGGGATCACCATGACTTGGAACAACAGCAGGATATCAGAGAGGAGTCTCAGTGAGGGTCCAGTATTG
>CABHPR010139479.1:10358-33541 GCA_902168415.1 Peromyscus melanophrys
GGAAGCCCTTTGTCAGCAAGCATTCAACTTATATCTGAGAACAACTCCCCTTTATAGAGATCATGTCTAAAATGTGAAGAAACCTTGCTGTTTATTGTTCCGAATCATGACAATTCCCGTTAGACTACAGTCAGTTACTTTCAAGTGTGATCTACATGAGAATGACCCAAGAATGTGTTAGATACACAAATTCCCAAACTTCACCTCAGGCCCCTGAAAGCCCTGGCAAGGGGTAAACCATCTGGGTTCAATGAGGCTTCCAGATGATGTCAGAGGTGCATTGGTGCCTGGTGCAACACATCCTTGTGCTAATGGAGACACTGGCACAAGAGAAAGCACCTGCTTTATAAGCAAGGACAGTGAAGAGAACAGGAATCACAAGGGAGAAGAAACTAGAAGGTGCATGCTAAGTTTTGTTTTTTATGCAATGAGGAAGCCACTATCCAGATTTGCTAGTCATTTCTGCAACCCCTTGTTGTTTTGAGCAGAGGCATCCAATGTCTCCACTTTACAGTAATGTGTTAAAATGTACTCAATTTTAAATCCTCCAAGAAAACCTCAATTATACTCCCATTTCAAAGACATACTTTGAGAAAATAGGTGAATTTCAGGATATAAGACATATGCATCACTTTGTCTTTCTTTGTAGTTTCTTATTCAGGAATTCAACGATCAGATATTCTGTGGTGTTGCTTATAAAACAAAGAGCTGAGCTGCGTGTGATGCCTCAGGAGTCTGAAGCAGGAAATCACAGGTCCAAGGCCAGCCTGGACTACTCTAAATAAATACAAAAACTAAAACACCACAACAATAACAACAAAAAACAAACAATAGCAAATAATCACACCTAAGGAACTAACTGAATAATAAATACCACCACTTGCCACGTTGTTTCTTTTATCTGAAATAATTGGATTTCTGTTAGGACAGGAACAATTCTTTCTGAATGATGACAAGATGCTTTCCCTGTGTCAGTGTTTGCAGCCTTTAGGCAGGTTCAGCATCCAACACCTAATTTCCACAAAAAGCACTCAAATTCTCAAATATGAAGTTAGCATATTTCACTGGAACAAGAGGAAGCCAATGGGAACTCACCATTTTTTCCCTTTGGTTTTTCCATAATTGACTTTGGTGTCACTTTGGGATACCTGTTCCTGTGATTTAATTGTGTCATGTGGGTAAAATGGAGCTGATGAAAAGACATCAGAGTTAGTCCTGAGATACAAATGAAACTGAAATGAATTGAAATAGTCTCTACCAATGCATGCCTTGGTGTTTATAATAGTGGGCCCAATGTTTGTATATATTTCAAATTAAAATGTAAATATTTCTTGAGATTGTCCAAGATGGTGATATTTTATTTGTACTGAAATTTGATTTTATTTGTATGTTAATAAATAAAGTTGCCTGGGCATCAGAGCTGATAGCAAGCCATAGCAGAAGTCTGGCAGTGGTAGCACACCTTTAATCCGATCACATGACAGGAAGATCTCTGTGTTTTCAAGGATACCACCAGCATGGAGACACACACCTTTAATCTCAATACCAACCATAGAAGACCTGGAGGTCTGTACAGATGGACAGTGACGAGGAGATCATGTGGTTGGGTTTACAACCAATGAGAAGGCAGAACAGAAAGTCTATAAAAGGCAGATACACAGGAAGTAGCACTCTTGCTGAGAGGAAGGACAGCAGCGGCAGCAAAGGGTAAGCTCAGCTCTCAGCTACTGCTCTGACCTCTTGGGCTTTTAACTCTACAATTGGCTCTGTGTTTCCTATTTAATAAGACTGTTCATCTACAGTCCAACCAGTATCCCCTTATAATAATACACTTAAGCTATGGGGATGGGCATGTTCTGAGGACCATAGATAGTTCAATGGACATTGAAGAAAGGAAAGGGATTGTTGTGGAGAGAGTTTAGACACTCTGAAACAAACCATGTGTTTTCATTGGGAAAGCTGTCATTTTGTAGTTCATTAAGGTGTTCTGGCAGGCCATGGAGGAGAGGCTGTGTGGTTGAGCCCATGCTGAAAAAGTGGTTTTTGAAGCACACTGCCTGAACCATCTTTACCTTGTTTGTCAGGGGAAAAGAAAACATTCTGAAGGTCATCCTTCTCTCCCAGTGTGATTATTTTCCATTTCACTAAAATCAGTTAATTTGGAAGAGAGTGCAACTCTTTGAGAATGGGTTGGTTGCAGCCTCATCAGGCAATCAGACAGGAGATCAACACAGCTGTGGGACCCACAGCAGCTGGGAAGGTTCTCATTGCAAGCTTGTCAGGCACAGGGAAAGAAATCGTGGCTCTCACATGGGCTGATACCAGAAAAATTTATTAATGTATTCCTTCAAGAGATCTCTAAAATCAGTGTCAGACACTCAATGATAAATCAGTTGAATATTAATGTGGATAGGAGTTTGGCTGCTCTTAAAGCTCTTCCTTTGATGCAAAATATGATTTTCTTTGAAAATGGAGCACATTAAATCTACTCTTATTCTATGAAACAACATATATACCAGAGTGCCTGTAACAATTTTGTGTATAATATATTTATTTGCATACAGAAATATGTATTTCTATTATACATTTTATTTTATTTATAGAATATATATATGAAGCATACAGCATATTATGGGAAGATATATTAAATATACATAGAGTTCATGCTACAGCGTGCACCCTTTTAAGAGAAGCCTATTGGAGAGGAATGGCATTGTATATACATGCTAAGAATACATGTTGCACAAGTTTATCCAGCTGTGAGTGCCTTCCTAATCTAATTGCAACACCAGTGTTATGGTTTGACAGAGATCTTATCAATTGAGGAGGGAGCAACTGTCAATGAACTAAATAGGAAAAAAAAAGTTGACTGCATTGCTGAATAACTGTTGGTATCATTTTTAAATCCAATCTCCCCTCATGCCATCTCTTCAGGACCAAAAAGCAGTGAGTAGTCAACAGTAGAGGATGTGGGATTCTAGACTCCATATATCAAGCCAGATGGTTTATCTTATTCTTTGTAGATTACTATATTGGTGACCTTGTCCCAACACTTGGAATCTGTCATTAAGGGGATGATGAATTGGTCAAGAGGCAATCAGTTCTTTTCTCAAGACATAAGCTGGCTCTTTTCATACTCTTAATCTTCTCTTTTTAAAATACCACTCTGGGATATTTACATTATTGCTACAAGGAGAAAAGAAATAAAGGCTTGACAGTTACTGACATTTCCAGTGAAATCAAGGAGATGAGTCATATTGTTTCTTTAAAAGGCTCTTCATTAGTGTGGAAAAAAAGATGTTTCCAGTAGAAACTGATCAGATTAGAAGCAGCTATGTTCATGGACAATACTGCAGCCTCTCAACTAGCATCTGTGATGCCATAACCAGACATTAAGATGCCACAGTGCTGGAGGTGTGTGAGAGCTGCTGGTTTTTATATGTATGTGTGGTCTGTGCTTTTATCTGTGTATTTCAAATCCCACAGTTAGTGAGGGAGTGTTTCTGATAGGTGATGAGTGAGCTTTGCTTTATTCTAACAAGGAAGCAATTTGCATTAATCTTTTTTTTTTTTTTTTAATGAGGAAGGATTAAGAAAGCAAGTTCCAGAAACCCCTTAATAGAAACCAGTCTTTCTCAGTCCTGGTACCATTGCCATTTTGAGCCAAATCATTTTCTGTGGAGGGGGGGTGTGAGGAACCCTATCTTGTGCATTGTAACCTGTGCAGCAGCCTTCAAAGCCCCTTCTCATTTCGTACAAATGCCTATTCCCAGTTGTGACAATCAAAATGGCTCTACATATCACTAAGTGTCCATAAGGTAAAAATTGCCTCTGCTTGAGAGTCATAAAAACAAGCAAAGCCAGGAACAAAGGAGACAGATATTTGAAGACAGTCTCAATAATGTCAATGTCGTTCTCTTATCTTCTGATTCTGATAGAGAAGATTTCCATGGTACGTTGGTCTATCTTTGTTCTTTTCTTGAATTTGACAGTTTCTCTTTTTAATAAAGTTGTGGAAGCTGTGGCAAATTATCAGGCATAGAATGAATCAAGGGAAGAATACAATAGAGACACAGAGCAAGACAAAGATTGGCTCATGGTGGGTTGGGCTTAAAGCAAACAGAGACAAACACTGAATTTTGGCCTCCAAAGTGGTGGTTCCAATGGAAGCCATGTTTGCATCACAATAGTATATAACACTTAAAAATGAAAGTCAGCCAGTGGATCATTTTTCTCACAGGAAACCAAGAAGCCCATTGGAATGAAGTCCTCTCCACTCAACTAGTTGAAGAAACAACATAAAAGTAAATGTGGTCTTAAAACTCAAAATTTACATTTTACTAATTCTGAACTAAAGGAACTACATCAACTAATTATAGACTAAATTAATCTGAACCAATGCTATATTTTACACATAGGAGATTTTTGAGGTAAACACAACTGAAATTACTCAAA
The DNA here is from genome assembly GCA_902168415.1 of Peromyscus melanophrys. Lineage (NCBI taxonomy): Eukaryota > Metazoa > Chordata > Mammalia > Rodentia > Cricetidae > Peromyscus > Peromyscus melanophrys. Next base: position 14,814 of record CABHPR010139479.1, read on the forward strand.
GAAGAAGTTATGTTCATAAAGGATAAATACATACATTGTTAGCAATTTGCTTCTTATTAACTTACAATATTTTTGTTGCTGTTGTCATATTCCCTGTCTCCCACTTGCTGAGATGCTACTGATGTGCAGTCAGACAGAATAACTCTAATAACTTTTAGGACTTCATACTGATCAATTTGCTATGTAACACTCATGGGATGGGCAGAGAAGGAATCAAAGCCCATCAGTGAAAACTGAACTTTGAAAAGGAATTTATAACTTTAATTTCTATCCATTAGGCTCACACTTAGAAAATCTGATTGGAAGACCATAACATATAATGGGAGAAAACATATGAAGACAAAGATAACTAATTAAATATGAATTGATATAATTCTGTATTTATTTAGCGTATCAAGGGTGGATTTCCTACACAGACATTATCTGTTTAATGTTATCCTTTAGTAATCATTTCAGTGACAGCTATTTGTGGTCAGATTATAGAGTGAAATAAATGGCATGGCAAGAACCACATAAACTCTCCCATCAGATTCTGTGGGCCTATTTTGCTTCTGTTTGGTTATCCATTATATTTATGCCACAAAGATTAATATAACTCTCCTGATTAGAGAATTTTGAAGCGATATAATCTTGCAGAGATTTGAAGACAATTTGAAGAACATGTAACATCAGTAAATGTTTTTTGCATGGCCCTTTCCCCACCCCTGTGTCTTAGCATGGCTATAGAAAACCTCATTTGAGTATAATTTGAATATCATCTGCTAACAGACATGGAATATAAGGTCTTTTCCTCTTGGGGTTGACACAGTAAACTAATCTTGTTTAAGATTCCGAATGAGCAAAGCAGCATCATATTCCTGCTGACAAAGTCAGGAGTTCATGTTGTACACTTTAACATGGTCAGGCACATGGGGCAGGCAGGTTTGTGTTCAAACAGACGGCCCTTCTGACCTTCTTTCTTCTCATCTTAAGCTTCATCTGGCCTTGGCAAGCTTTCCCTAACTAGACTGACCATTTTCTAAAGTGATTAAAATTTAATTTTAAATGACTTTGGTTTCCCAAGCATATTTATGTCTTAGGCAGACTAATCTGTTAAAATAGGTGAGTTTAGAAGAAAATCAGATGGGTGAAAATATTCCACACAAAGGAGCTCAAGTGAAGGAAACCCTTACAGTTTCGTACACTCTCAAAAAATGCAAGGACACAGTGGGAAGAGGCAGAGTGCCCATTTTTATGGTTGACTCTGGCCAGATTTAGGAGAAGTCCTGCGGGTATTATCCGTACACAATATAAAACCAGAAACTACAAAAATAGTAGAAAAAATAGTATGACCTAGTTGGGTTTTCATTGTTTTGCTTTCTTGCTTTTCATGTTGGGAAAGGAGAAGAGAGAAGAAATAAGCAGTGATTATATTCTTAAATCCTTCAAAGAGCACAGCATAGCCTAGAATATGCTCAATGCTCTGCTGATCATCTCTGCATCCTATTTGATTTTCTTTCTTCATTGTGTGTCTGCTTCTTTATGTTTAGGTCTCTGTGTTAGCATGTAGCGTGATATTTCTTCCTCATCTAGACGCATGGGGACAACAGGAAGAAACAACAAACAAGGTTACTCTTGTGCAGAGACATGAAATTGCAGATTCAGAAGCCCTTCTTCAAGAGAGTAGGAGACAGCACAGATTGTTTCCTAGAGCCACAATTTCTTCGTGTCTCTTTCGTTGTCTCCTAAACTGACAGCGTTTATAAGGTACAAGTTCATTTATTTATTTTTCAGACTGAAGCATGGGCACAGTGAGAGTGTCACTTTAGAGTGCCTTAACTGCACATGTGTAGTAAGACTGTAAAGTGCAATGGCAGATCACGATAAACAGATGGCTTTCTTGTCTCTGTTCTTCTTCCCAAGCCCCACTCGGCCACCTTTCTTGTGTTGTAAAGGTCTTTTACCTTGTAGCGCCTATGTTCTTGTAGTGACACATGAGGAGGTGTTTAAAAGTCTTTTTGAAGGTGGCATTACAAAGTGCATAGCAGGCAGGATTGATGGTGCTATTGATGTAGCAGAGCCAGTAGCCGATTGTCCACACTGTATTGGGGATGCAGGGTGCACAGAAGGTATTGATGAGCACCATGACATTGTATGGTGCCCAGGTGATGATGAAAGCCAGCAGAATAGCCAAGATTGTCCTGGTCACCTTCTTTTCCCGGGATGGAGGAGGCTTCTTTTTGGCAGGCTGCTTGGTCATCTTCACAATCTTGCGTGCTACAATGTTCTGCTTTTCATCTCCATTTTGACCTGAGGACCCAACTAGTTCTACAGTGGTACTTGTTGGGGTGCATGAGTCACCTTTTTGAGTCTTGGTGACAATTTTGATGCATGTTTGCTTAGAGTTGTCATCTTTGGAATGGCCCAGGGAAGTGGAAACTGTGTTTTCATCCTGGGTGATTTCATCATCTCTCATATTGGAGGCGACAGCACTGACTGAGGTGGAGTCATTTGAGCTCTCCTTCTCCTCCCCCTGAACACAGTTTTCAGTCACACCATCCCGGGGAGCCTTGCCATTCTGGATTTTGTTGTGCTCTAGGCCACCGTCACCACCTGGCATGTTGTTGTTGTTCGGCTTTACAATTCTTCCTTGCACCAGACTTGGAGATACCGGATCTTGGTTGGCCACAGGTTCCTTCTTTTCCTTCTTTATTCTACTCTTACTTGCCCGGGATATATGCCAATACAGCACAGTCATGATGATGACAGGCAGATAGAAGGCTGCAATGGCAGTGCCGAAGGTGACAGCGGCATTGGAAAAAAACTGAATGTAGCACTCCCCGTCCTCCACAGTTCTCACCCCTACGATGAACTGCCAGAAGAGAATGGCTGGAGCCCAGAGGATGAAGGAAAGGACCCAGGCAGCTGCAATCATCATGCCTGCCATTTTTGTGGTCCGCTTAACGGGGTAGGTCAGAGGTTTTGTGACACAGAAGTATCTATCAAAGCTGATGATGAGCAAATTCATAACAGAAGCATTGCTGACCACATAGTCCAAGGCTAGCCAAAGGTCACATACTACAGGTCCCAAAGGCCAGTAACCAATCACAGTGTAGAGGGTATACAAGTTCATGGAGAAAACACCTATGATGAGGTCAGCACAGGCAAGGCTGAACAAGAAGTAATTGTTGACTGTCTGAAGGTGACGGTTGACTTTAATGGAAACCATGACTAGGATGTTCCCAATGATGGTCACCAGACTGAGGGATCCAGCCACAAGGACAATAAATACCACTTCAAATGTCTTGTAAGGACTGGTAATAGCCAAGCCATTGTTAGATGAGTTTGTTGAGTTATTCATTTTGTGTTCAGTAGCCAAGTTTCCAAATAAACATTTAAACCTGCAGGGAAATAGAATGAAGTTAACAACTATAATATAAATATTACTTCAAAACACATCAGGTTCCTTCCTCTGGAAAAACTTCCCAGTCATTCTTCTGTATCCTGAATATTTACTGTGTCCTGTCTGACCCACCCAAGAGGTAAAGGCTTTAGATGGAAGACTGAAAATTTTCTTAATTGTTGGCAATGTTTATGATCCAATAATGCCATGAGTGACTCCATATACAGATATGAGTATCTATCTGTCTATCTGCCTGTTTGTTTATATCAATAAATCCTTATGAGTTGAGCTAACTAAACCAAATTCATAGCTAAAACTTTCCAAAATAATCAGAAACTTCTGGCTTTGAAATAAAAATTAATAAACCACTGAGAGACGAAATATTGGGACAGAACATAAAACTGTATGTGTAACTTCTATAGTCAATAACACCTTTCCTTCTGGCCACTTGTGCCATTTCCTTATTAATATTGATGATGGTAGTGATAAAAAAGACAATATACCAACCAGTGCACCCAACCAAAGTGAATTTGTTTTTCTCAATTCTGTTTTACAATTGTAATCATCTTCACTTAGCCCCAGAATTTCAAAAATTCCATAACTTGTAAAAGAATCGTCACTTACTATTGATATTATTATACCATTTTCCAAATGTCTTTGCTTCAAACCACTGTTAAATCTACTGTTTATTCTTTGACAACCTTCTATTTTGCTGAAGAGGAGGCTATGGCCCAGGAGGCTGCAGAAAGTGATATAGTAGCACACATCAAATTAGTGAGAGGCATGCTACATTTCTCTCCTTTCTTCTTGTTTACAAGTGTTATGAATTGCTTTTAAATAAAAATCATAAAATAAAATGCAGCCTTACATCTCTCAGATGTGTGTTTTCTCAGTAAGTATTAAGGGCTACAGAAAGTCTTTGCAATTGATTGTATCATCTCCCTTGTTAAAAGAAGAAAGTTGAGATAATAAGAGTTTAAGGAACTTCTTTATCACTAGGAAAGTGAGTAAACAATTTACAACTAATGTCAGCACCTTACCTCATACTTTTTTTTGATAACCGCCCTCTGCCTCCCTTCTCTTTTGAAGAATTGCACTTAATGAGAAATTACTGAGTAACAGCATAATGATGTTGTAGATGCAGAGGTTGCTAACGGTTTCTACTTAAGAAAGATTGCTTAGTGGACCTGGGATCTTTATCCACATTGAACACTGGAAACTCTATGTGATGTGAACTACAGTCACTATTGAAACTCAGGAATTTTCAGAGATACCCTACTAGATTTTGATAATGTTGGTATAAAAATGGAAGACACGTCACTTAGAAGCAAATACAAGTATTTGAAGCAGGGACATCCTTTCTTCCAACATGATATGCACACAATGTAGGGTTGTTTCTCTTATATGACAGATAGCAACTGGCTTCCACCAACCTCTCCCTCACTACTTCTGTTCCTCAAATTTCTGATGTCATTAAAGCAATAAGATTACATCACAAATGAAGATGTTCACAGTGTGGATGAACTTCAAAGCTTATGGTAAATGCATAATGTGGTATTCTACAACCTAGTTTGTAACAAGTTTCTGGATGTATTTTGAAAGCATGAGAAAAAAAACTTTTCTTCACCTAGTTCCTTTGTATACATAGCAGAGAGAAACATACATTTTTTATGTTTTCTTCACAAAGTTTGGGTACTCATGTTATTTTTAAATTATTAGCCGTGTATTTCTGAGTTTGCTGTTAAATTCAATGAACTTTATTTCCATTTCTTCTCCAACTCTTTTTCTTTCAGCATTGTGGCGAGGATTAAAGTGATATTATGTCCCTGAATGATAGTCTATAAAGGCTAAGCATTAGACATGTGCTTTTAAATATTTAAACCTGACAAGCAGATGTAAATTAATCACCTCTCTTAACCTTTCATAGCAGCTAACAGAAAAGGATGAGTCTCTGTGTGTTTGAACTGAGTATGAATGGGAAGGCATGGGGTAGAATGGAGGGGTAGAAGTAATAAATTCTCATTATCGATGATAGCAAACTGTCAACAACAGTGTTATCAAGAAAATCATCAAAAGGACAATTAGCATATTGTGAGCATAATTACTCTTCAGAACAAGTCCTGCCGTGGCTGGCGTTTTTATGACACATATTGATCTAAGGATCAAAGAGTAAAATTACTTGAGATTCAAACTAATGGCACTCTATGCAGACTCTTACAAATTAATAATCACTGCTTATCTAAAAATACTCCCATTAGCCAAAACCATTTTGCAAACACCAATGACCTGCAAGATTAAGCCTGGTTTCCAGATATCAAGTTGGGTCCTTGATTTATTCAAAAATGTGAGAATCATGTACAGACCAGTACTGCATCTTTGAGGGGAGATGCTGATATTAAAGCTTGGAATTAGTAAATGGGGTTTGACACATAAAAAATGTGGCATTTGCAGTTCTAAACATTTTTCTAAAATTAATCACTACAAAATTATATCACCAAAATGTTGGATGGGGAGGCAGAGGTAGCTCAGTTCTAGAGTGCCTGCTTAGCATCTGAAAGACCCAGGTTTCCATCACAAAGGAACATACACACACACACACACACACACACACACACACACACACACACCCCACAGCCAGTGTATCCCCAAATGAATTGAAAAATGCCCTTTCACAATCCACTCAAATCCACTCAGGGACACTATAGTTCTAAATATTGACACTATTTTTTTAACTGTTATGGAGAAAATCAATTATAGCTATAAAAAGTAAATTCTGATATGTACTAGACAGGAGTGGAGAATTAAATAATACAAATGAGATTTATGCCTGGATGGGGCAGCACACCCATTGTAGCAGCCCTTTCAAAACTGAATCCAAGGTGGGATGACCTGCATGAATGGATCAATCAATGTGTGAGCAACCTAAGTATTGCAAGGTTTTATTTGCTAATTTATAAAATTGTTATGAGCCTAAAAAGTATTAGTCTCATTTTTCTATTTGTAAAGTTGACATTGGTCAGAGGTGTGGAGAGTTAGTGCCCGATTTACATTCAGGTCTACCTGACACCTGTTATCTCCTTAATTTTACTATGTCTCGCCTTGACCTGGAAACTGAACACTCCAAGTGCTTTAGAAGAATGGAAACAAAGTCAGGGCGAATCCGTTTCCTGAATTCCCTGATAGGTTATCCAGTCCCAAGTGTTCAGCTTAAACACATGTACAGACAAGCAACACTGAGAGAGAGAGAGAGAGAGAGAGAGAGAGAGAGAGAGAGAGAGAGAGAGAGAGAGAGAGAGAGAGAGAGAGAGAGAGGGGGAGAGAGAGAGAGGGAGGGAGAGGGGGGAGGGAATTGCTGAACAAGTCATGGATTTGAGAGCAGGGTAGGAAAGCACAATGTTACAAACATCCTCATGACAATTGTCAACCTTTAGTATATATGAGGGATAAATACAACCGTATGCTCTGAGATGCTTAAAAGTTTGTCCTGACAATATCATATTATACACAGGGCTTTCAGCACAAAATACTATTGTAGAAAATATGAAATAAGGTTGAATTGATGGGGCAACACAGAAAGCATCAGAATGTCATGGAGACAAGGCTCCACCCAGTGAGTGGTTAACAGGTGATCATATGGAAAACTCGGTTTCCTGTCTTAAGACTGGGCTACAGTATTCTTGTACTGTGTTATCATTGATTAAAATGCAGATGAAGCTTATTCATTTTCATTGCTTTGTAGTATTTATCAACAAATATGCTGTATGTTAATCTGATCAATGATATTATAAATGTGACTTTTACTTCCTGATGTGGGAGAGATGATCATTGTGATGGAATCCATAATCTGTTTTAGGTCTTTGCAACCCTCATTTAATCCCACTAATTAATAAATAGCATGGATTCTGACATTAAGCATGCTTTTTTTGCCATCAACACAGTTAAAGACCAACTAAATTTAGAGAGAGAGAGACAGAGAGAGAGAGAGAGAGAGAGAGAGAGAGAGAGAGAGAGAGAGAGAAGGAACTAAGGAGTCATTTATTCCTAGAAGTGTTAGGGAGCAAAGCCCCTGTTCTCTGAGAAATGTAGTATTTCACACAGTTTAATATTGATGCAATTGAGGGTGACATGACTTGTTTTTGTCTTATGTGTTGTTAACTTTTACTGCCTGATGAGTCATGGAGCAGTCTGTCCTTCAGAACCGGCTGTGTTAATATTCCACCTCCTGGGTGCTGGGACGGGGTTGCACAGACAGGGAGTGGATTTCCATTTATTTCCCCTTCAATCTGATTTTTCCTTTGAGCCAAGATATTGTGAGTCAGCGTGGGTACCCTTCTTTCCTCACCAACTCCAGCATCTCACTGGAGCCGCGGCAGTTGCAGTGGAGATGGCCTTGCTTCTCTGTGTTCCAGAATGTCTTCTGAAGCACTGGGATGAGCAGGTCTGCAAGTGGCGTCAGAGGCTGTGGGAGTGGAAGTGAAGAATGAACGAGAGCCCAAAGAAAATAGGGCATGTTCTCGTCCACGAGGGATTTCTAATCTAAGAGTGACACAGACTGCCGATGAGACTCACCGGCTACCTACGAAGCTGGAGAGATGTGGGGCCAGTTGCCAAGGCTTAAGGCTCTGGGAGGAAGGTTGGCCAGAACAGAGCGAAATAAATAGAGAAGGCTCCTTGGTACATCTTCCCTAAATACCCTTGGCTCATCTCTTTTACCTTGGTTCCCTTCCTCTCATCATGATGCCTGACTCTTTTTCCTCGCAGTTCTCCAGGTACCATCACTTTTTTCTCAGGGAAGTGCGATGCAGTGGTTTGGAGCCACTGGTCTAGGACTTCGAACTTAAGAACCTGAAAGTTCAGTGACATAAAAGAAAACTCACACACACTTATTTACCCACACTAAATTGACATGTTATTTAAAATGAAATGTCTCAAAAAATACTCTCAAAGAAATGTGTGAGTTTTTCCCATTTAGGAAACTGTAGCACAAAATGGCAGACTTTGCTAGATGTGCATTATATAACAATTTGGGTTAGAAAAAAAAGCTATTCCGAAAACATAGTATAGTTTCAAGCTGCTGTACCTTTAAGATCCATGCATATTTTGTACTTTGTTTAAGGGAAAAAAAGAGCAAATGACGGAAGAGTGAAAGCAGCTGAAACAGCATTCTGATCCTCACGTCAGTACACATAGAATTCATGAATTCTTTCAATGTGAAAAACATCAGGATTATGCACAAGCTTACTGCAGGGTAACCATGCTGACTGTTTTGGCTGCCTGTCAAATGTAATACTATTCTTAGTGATTCTGGGACAAGCTTCCAGTCCATGTCAGCCATGCTATCTTTTCCCTTCTTCAAAACTCATTGTAAACACTACTTACCCTAGAAAAATGTCACGACTAACAGGGAAGGAGTGGCAGCCGTGGTTTTACTAGGATCCTAGCTTTCCCACTTCACATAAGTCCTATTTTAGTTATTATTCACACACAGTGTTCTTCCTGCCAAAGACAAAAGGGGTCTGGACATACAAAAGCACAATGAAGCCAGGGAATGATCAGGCTTTTAGCTTTTGAAGAGCACATCTCATACGGATAAGCACATTGGCTCCCATCCTCTTCTGCACTGAATTCAACAGATCTCTGAGATAGTTGAGGGCTATAGTTTTACAATTTTTTTCTGTTTCAAGAAAATGCAGCTCATTTATAGTAAAATGCATGGGCCTAAAGCTACAGCATGAAACATGTACTACACAGAGTAGGCCAGATCAAACATCCAATCAGAGGAAACTCTGTGTATAATGGTGGTTAGGCCCCCTCCAGGAAGAAAGACCAGAGGAGGAAGTGGACCAGTGACTGCATAGCTGGGGGAAGTTGCGTGTGATTTCACAGCTGTATCTGCATCTTTCTCTTTCTCTTAAAATGCTGGAACTGTGTAGCTGGCTTTTTAAATTTTGTTTTTGTTGGGTTTTTCCCCCTGAAGTTGGCAGGATGCTGGTTTAATAACACTAAATTAGTCAATTCATTGCTTTGAATTAAAAATGTGAATCAAATTTGCAGAGGAATTGAGGCTTATTATAAGCCTGATAGAAAATTCTAGAATGAAAGCTGTTGTTCTCAAGAAGCTGAGCAATTCCAAACAACACACCCCTTTAGGGAGAATTTTCCAGGGTGTACATGCCTTCTGTTGGGAGATGAGATGGAACATGTGTCAACATACAACTTTGGGTTGTAGGTCAAGGACACAGCCCTTGGGAGACAAGAAGGAATTCCATTTAGGAATAGTATGAAGTTTTTTATGTTGTTCTTGAAGGGTGGACCATGGCAACCAGGAAATGGATAAATGTTATCAGAGATTGTGCACAGAGTAAACAGTGCACATACAAGTGAGATTTCTTATGAGTACAATGGAAAGCTAGGAGAGCACAATTTGCAATAACTGGGTAGAGAGTAAGACTCAATTGTCCTTAGGCATATACTTATTATAAGTATGTCTCAGGGAACAGGGTTTATGAAGAGAAAGGAAGCCTTACTCATCAGTGTAACCTACTACTCTTTCCATAAAAATGCACATTTCTATGAAAAGTACAAATGAGTAGGTTTTGTTTTATAGGCTTGGCTTTAATGTTTATTACCATTTGAAAAACAGGAAAAACAGGCATGTAGAGCAGAGTCATTATCAGTCTTCTAGCTGCAGTCTCTAGAATGTAGCTGTGTGGAGTCCACAGAAATGAATTTACCTCCAAAAGATCCAAACTTCGGATCTTCCCACTTTTCAATGACAAAATGACACCTGCCTCAGAGCCTTATGATTCATACCAGAGTCAATGGGGCTATAAAAATAAAATAGTAATGAAGTATACAAAGTAATGGGCAGCAACTATTTTTATTGTTTCCAATCGAAACACGAAATGATTGTTTCCCCAGAGCCTGATTGCAGCCTATTTCAAGAACTCAGCAAAATGACCACAGTGTTATCTCACAAAAATGTGAAACCCAAGAGCATTGAGAAGATTAAAGTTTTTTACTAAATGATCGAATAGCAATTCAGATGAAGGGACATAAAAAGATGCATTGAGTCAGCAAAGATTTGTGTATCTAAAGCACTAATTTAGAGTCCCAATAGACAGCAAGTTGGTCAGAAAGAATGGAGAAGTCTATGTTTGAAACCAGAGTAGTCAATTCTCCTAACTGCTTGAAATAAAACCATTTCTTATTGATGATGCTGGGGGAATTACATTGTCATTAAATGTATGTAATACAGTATGGCATCCAATTTCTCCAACCCTTTCTTCTCTGATGCCCTCCCCTTTCCCTTCACCTTAGTTCAAAACTATTTAAGTATCTAAGTGTCCCTGACCTCCCTCACCTTTGCCTCCAGATTCTGTTGGTTGGTTTGTTTTATTTATTTTTGCAATGCTGAGGATTGAAGCCAGGGGCTTGTGCATCCTAAGTGACTGGCCCATTGAGCTGAACTCCCAGCCTCCTTCACCTCCGGTCTCTCCAAACACTCTTTGACATCATGTCTTTCTTGAAACCTGAACTTTGTACTAACAAGTAGAAAACCCTAACCTTCACCTTTCTCTAAGAGACAACTTTTGTGTTGACTGAGCCCAAAATTAAAGATATGACAGAAATGACACTTGTTTTCTTGAACTGTACCATCTGGGCTTGGAAATAGGCCAAGTAGAATTTATTTGCCTTCATCTACATCATGCCATGTTGTAAATGATTTCTAAAAATTGAGCAGTTTATGCAAGGAATAATTGTACACGCCTTTAATTCCAAAATACAGGAGGCAAAGGCAGACAAATATCTTTGATTTCAAGGCCAGCTTCATCAACATAAGGAGTTATAAGCCATCCAGAGTTACATAGTGAGACTGTCTCTCCAAAACAAACAAACAAACAAACGAACAAACAAACAGAAAAACAAAACAAAACAAAAATAAACTGGGAAACTCATATATTGGCATTGAATTACCATTTCCATTCATAAGCAATACATGATAAGGAAATATCTTCCAGTGCATGGTTGAAAAATGGATGAGAGCAAATGCTCAAGTCTGGTCGAAAGAAAGTTTTTAGCAGCATCGTTGTATTACCAGACAAAGCAGGCTTAGTATGAGTTCTCTGCTGAGGTGAGATGGGAGTCTGCATAGCTAGACCTTTAAAAAGGTTAGCGTATGTGTTTACAATTACTTAGCCTGTAGCACATCTCAAGGTGGCAGCAGATGAGGAGCTAGATTTTCCCCCGAATCTTCACCTGACCACTATGTGTATACATGTATATGCACACACATGTTGAATAACTGCTGAGTAGGGGAGGATTGTGACACCTATGAAAGGGAAACAAAACAGGTTTTCTGTTATTATAAAGGCTCTAGATACGAAAGACTCCCAGGAAGGATCAGTACAACATGACAACACACTATAGAAAGGGAACTTTCAGGCCACACAGCTGTCCTTCTACAAGCAACATCCAGACATGAAGAACATCTTGGGTCTAGTGTGTCTTTCCTTTTGAGGGAGACAGTAGAGAAGGTCCTGGTTATCTAGCTATGGGAGGTGCCAGCAAAAGGCTGGCTTCTCACTTTTTAAGGGTGACACAACTCTTCTTCCGGTAACTTCTATTTATAGATGACCGTGATGTGTTTGTGGATGTGCTGGTTAAAGCTTTAGCTTAGCAAAACCTAAAAAAAGAAGGCTATCTCTTTTCTTTGCTGGGTATGTGATCTATTGAAACCCTTTTCATATCGAAGTGATCTAATAGATATAGAAAATAAAATGTGTCACTCACAATTTTTATAGGGAAATAATGCAATAGGCTCCTTGCAGGCACTCAGTCACTGTGATTAAGTTGATTATAATTTAACAGGTGGTTCTAATAAACAAGTGCAGAATAACAGGAGGAAGCAACATAAAGGAACCACGTGTACACTCTGTATTGCCCCCAAAACCTAAGAAAACTATTTGATTTTTTTCATGAGTTAATTCAATGTCTTATTCTCTTATTTGCTTCCATTCAACATAGGAGTCAAAAAATGTCACTCTCATGCCAAGCATACAGGTTTATCATATGAAAATGAATAACTAATCTTCTTGATCAAGAGGTCTGAAGCAATGACAGTGAATCTTTTTTAAAAATTATGCCTGTAGATCCAAGAAGATTATTTGAGTGTAAACTTATGTTTTAGTTCAAAGCTGCATTCTCTTAGAGAAGTTATTCTTTCTAAGGGGGTACAAAAAAAATTAGCCCCTCACAGTTTTACATCTAACTCCAATACTAAAAACTGTCTTTGACCACACCATCAATGAAGAATGATTCTTCCTTCCTCAGCAGCTATCAACTACCAAATAAGAAAACATCAAAAATTTTCACTCCATGTCAAACTATGAGGCTCAGAGCATGATTTATGAATATGCATAAATTAACTTGGAAGTCACATTTAGCATATCAGTGTAAGTGATGTTTTTAATGAAACAACTTTTTTAAACATTTCATTTAACAGTTTTACTAATTGAAAGAAAACACCTTGGACCAAATGAAATAAAGAATACACACCCTAATGACATTGGTATTGGAAGGGGTGGGGGAGCCTCAGGACTTTTCTTTCATTCATATTTCTGTAGACAATTCCAATTTTCTTTATCCAAGTCTTTGTCTTCAATGTCCAATCATTGTCTGCCCTATGTTTAATTTATGTGGCATGTATGAAGTATTTAAAGCCACTCCACAGACTCCATTGCCAAATCTCGGCCGCCATGTTATTCTTCTACCATCACTCTAGGAAACTTAACTTTGTTTATGATCTAGTGTGTTCAAAACATTAAATAGCTAAATTCCAAGGACAAGAGGAATAGCCTCATGGTTCTAGAACCCAGAAACTATAACTAGATTGCAGCTGAGTTGAGAAGGGGTACCGACTTAGCACCAATGGCCATTTTGGACTAAAAATCCCCATCATCAGCTGTACTGTGCCTAAAGACAGAGCCCATCTTAACCTCAGCCTCTCTTCATGTACAATTCATGGATGGTCAGTAAAATGGGAATATTTACATAAATGCTCTCAGGATAGATTCAATGTTAGATCATCTTTTTTTATTAAGAATTTTTTTATTCATTTTACATACCAATCACAAATGTCCCTCTTTCCTCCTCCCGACCCTTCAGCCTCTCCCCCCAGCCCACCCCCATTTCCTCCTACAAGAAGGTAAGTCCTCTCATGGGGAGTCAGCAGAGCCTGGTACATCCAGCAGAGACAGGTCCAAGCCCCTCCTCCTGCCTCAAGACTGTGCGAGGTGTCCCACTATAGGTGGTGGGCTCCAAAATGCTGCTCATGCACCAGGGATGGACCTCTTTTTTATCCTATTGAGAATTTCATGAGTTTATACAGTGAGATGGTTATATCTACACATACCCACTGTTCTAACTCCTCTCATTCTTATGCCATACATCTACCTTTCTTTGTTTCTTTCTTTCTCTTCTATTCTTTCCCTTTTTAAATCTAGCCATTTATTTATAACTCACTAGATCCTTTTAGTGGTGCCCATATGTACAAGGGTCTAGGGCCAACAACTGAAGCTTAGAAAACCCACCAGTGGCCACAACCCCTCAGAATGGTTCTCCTTCCACCAGCTCCTCAGCTGTGGGGTGCATCCAGAAATCCTCCCCTGTTTTTGCTGAAATTTGGTTTGGCTTGGTCTTGATCAAGGGTAGATACTCTCTTAGCTTATGTTCTTTATGCTAAAGTGTCCCTGACTCTGTGTCTATATGTAGGGACCTGACTTGTGAGCAGCCTGCCTCTGGCTTTTCCCTTGTTTGGTAGCTTTCAAAGCCCATTGTAAAGCTGAAAGTTGACGGTTTGATCTGCTTTACTTAGTGTTTTTCCTTTTATTCTTTTAGGTATTATTAGTTAAATAAAAAACACACACGAGGCTGGCCTCTTTAAACAGGATCTAAACTAGTAAGTCACAGTGAGTGGTCCCTATCTAAATGGAGAAGTAGCTACCTAGATTATAGAAATACCCCAAACAGGCACAGTGTGTGACAGGGACAGTGAGATCTGTGACGATGGTTGTCACAATATCTAGTACATCCTAAAATTCCCAACCATGCATGAAAAATAAAGATTTGAGAGTCACTGAAATAGCTGGCTCTTTTATTCTTTCTATGAATGGCACAAACCTTCTGAAAAAAACCCTGAAGCAGTTACTTTACAAGACTCAATGGATTTACAGAACCTGAACAACATTTTCATATGCTGAGGTTAAATGATTCGGAAAATTATGAATTGCCTTCAGTAAAGTACAGATATATAAAGCTGAGAATAAAAAAACCATCAAAGATGTCTCTGATTATCTGGATTGTGGTGTGTGAGATTGGAATGGATAAAAACATTAAAGTGACCAGAAATAATCCTGTTTCTATCATCAAGGTTAAAGCAAAGCAGCAACATGGAATTTGAAGTAGAGAAATTTAAAGGAAACCTTTAAAAACCTTTGATTTAGGATTGGAGATGTAGATCAGTGATACATTATTTGTGTAGCTTATGCAAGACCTTGGGGGCAGTTCACAGCAACTGAATAAGTAAATATATTAAATCAAAAGAAAATATTTGGTTTAGGTGCTTTCTAAAACATGGGATAGATTATGAAAAGTCTGAAGATCTGAGTGAGTCTCAAGGCTTAGAAATTGGCTGTGGCTAGGTCAGGATTAGAAGTCTGAAGAGAGTTATTTCTCAGTTTTCAACATTGTCACTGTGTGGTAGGTCTGTTTGAGATGTTTTCATAATTTTCTTTTGTTTAGATAATTATTGATTTTCTTAAACTCTGGTGAATTTCATAACTCAGATCTATTCATCCCATTTAATAAAAGATTTCATGAAGTCATAATCTCTCCTATTTAGATAATCCCCATTTATTATTCAACTCTGTACAAGTTTGTAGTCTGCTAATAATTGCTTTCTGTTCACCCCTGTTACCCATAAATGGATCCATCCTTGCCTGATCACGCCAACATAAGCACTGGGTTGTCAGCTACACTAACTGTTGGTTGCTTATCCTACGTAAGACCAACAGATGCATTCTGTTTGACCATGACCATCAATACATTCCTAAAGGATGAAGAGTCTTGAGAAAAGCTATTAATAATGACAAATGATTTCCATGTTTAGGCTATACAAGGAAAAGAAAATAAACACACAAAAGGGGAGAATATAGGTGGTCAATAATGTTCAGAGGTCAATGTAATGACTGGATTAAATAAACATATGTAGTGGAATAAGACTCAGTCTCAAATGACCAGATTATTGACGTGAGGATTTTCCTTTAAAGTTACAGCTTGTTACTGCTGGATAAAAGCAGCAGAATGGAGTCTTGGACACCTCTCTGCTGCCTGTCATTTTGTGTAGAGCATTCACTGTCTGTCTTATCTAGCTGGTAGCTCAGTCCTGTTTGCTTCTCCTCCTGGGATGCTGTGTGTGTGTGTGTGGGGGGGGGTATGGTTTCTTCTTTCAATTTAAGACCGTGGGGACACTAATTTAGGAGAGTTTTTTATTTTAAAAACCATTTCAAAATAAAAATAAAATGCTTAGTTCTGCAAGATGGTGTCTTCTTCAAGAATTCAAGAAGATTGACAGTAGACACATTGTCCACCCACACCACCTCTCCACTTCTCACACAGATCTATTTGTTTTTAAACAGTACTGTTGGTTTAAAACTCCAGAAAAGCGCAGGTGTCTGTGATGGTAAACTGTCTTCATTCTCATATCTGAGATGCAATTTCACCTCCCTGCTTTGGATTTTTATTCTGCATAGCAGTGAGGACTTCTGACACTTGCACACCTTTTGGCTCTGAAAGTTCTTGGGCTAAACTATCACTTAGTTCTCCTAGGCTCTATCTGGTGCTAACAGAGGGGGCAGAGTGGCAGTCCCCATGTTTCCCTGAGATCTGATTTTTCCCAAATAGTCTAACCCGTAACCCGAGGGTCTACAATGAGAAAACAGTTCCCTCTCCTTTGAATCTAAGTCACTTGAGCTTTGCTGGCCTCCCTGAAGAGGGCCGTCTTTCTGTGGTAGTTGGTTTTCTTTATCTGAGTGCATTCCACCTCCCCACCACCAATATCCTTGTGCCTCTCAGCTTCCTTCTGTGACCCTTCATCCATGGAAGGTTGGAAATTAGGTTCCAATTGCTATCTGCATCTTCATTTCACTCTCAATATTGGAAACGTACAAGCACGAACTAATTCTCCCAACTGGGCTGTGTATTTACCTACAAACTCATTAAAATGTGGCTTCAGCACAGGAGAATGGGGATCATATACTGGAGAAAGAAGGCAATTTAGTTGGCAAGCTCATTTGTGTATTCTCTGGAATGTCACAGCAAAGACTTGTCCTTGGGGTAAGGGTGTTCTCTCCCCCGGTCTGCTCTCTCTGCTGTCTGCCTCTGCAATTAACTGACACCTCTGCGCCAATGACTTCATCCTGAACTTATTTAGTGGACAGGCTCAAAATAGTCATCCAACGAATTACATCCTCTTTTACAGAATCATGATAATCACAGCTGAAGCAGCTTTGCAAGTGGAGAGTGGAATGAAGGGAAGTCTCCTGGAGAGAGTGTGTGCAAGAAATGCACCATCTGCAAAGTGCAGGGAAGGCTATTTTGACAATTCCCATGGAAATCCGAAATCTAAACAAAATCCCAAAGAACAGATGAGAATAAACCCACCCATGCATTATATTTTGTATTGTAGAGCAAAATTCAGTGCCAGAGTTTATCTGAATTCAGTCTCAACTAAAAAAAAAAAAAAAAAAAAAAAAAAGTACTCTTATTTTTAAATTAGAACAATGAGTTTTGTTTATGATAGGACTTTGCTTACAAACTTCCCTTTGTTTTGGGACACTAACAATGACCACAAATTCCTTTGTCTGATTTCCAGATTATAACACGTGAGAAACTAACCAAAAGGAAAAGAAACATATTTAACATCATTGATACCTGACTCACAGAGCTACCTATTTAGCATGAGTACTCGGTGGATAATTTGCTTTTAGCTAAGATCAGGGGACTACTCACAAATGTTGGTAAGTTTGCCATTGTCAAGGCCTTGAAGCACAGTTAAAAGCAATTGTGAATTCTGAATCCTGTTGGAGCCGTCTTTATCTTCCTACACATACGTCAGTGTGTAATGTGTATACTCACACATATCTGTAATATTTGGAAGCTTTAGCTTGAGGAACACATCATTGCACTGCTACGCTGATGTGAAGCTGGGAACTGAAATATCCTTGTCTGGTGCAAGGGGACATGTTTATATTGAGTGGCTGGTTGGACTTGCACAGTTACAGAATAGAAGTTGTCCCCTCTGGAGACAGAATCACCAGCTAATTAGAATTATAAAATAGCGTTGGAAGCCTGCATCTTCATGTGTGCTTTCTCAGTTTTAACTAGTGGTTCATAGTCAGGGCATTCAAACAGGGCAGAAAAGTATGCTTACAGTCTGACTCAGCCTGTAGGTCTGTACTTTATTAGATTTGTTTTTATTGATTCATAAAATTTTTAAATAAAGGTTGTGAATATTTTTCTAGAACATAGTCTTCTACTATGTCATTCTAGTGGATACATCGTATTGAGTTTAGTGGCCAGTGTACAATTCTATTAAATAATCTATTTGTAACATTTTGATTATTAATCATTTTTATCTTGCATGAGGAAAAGAACTTCATTGTACCAGATCTTAACTTCATAGGTCTCTGACAGTTTTCTTAATACAAATTTCTGTAAGTGGAGTTATTATCCAAAGTTACATAAAGTGACTCATTTTGTAAAAGTACTTGCTGTTATATTATTAGCCTATAGGTGAGAAACAAAAATTAGAATCATCATTTCAAACCACTATACAAATCATATAAATAAAATATTCTACATGTTTGAAGTTTTAAATACCATGTTATTAGTTTTCCAAGTTTTATTATTTTCATGTATTGATACTGATTTTTCAAAATTGGCCTTTTATTTTTGACAATGATTCTTTGGATCATATGTCATATATATTTTTATTTAACTTTACTGATCTTCAAAAATCTTTCTCTTTGCCAAAAATAGTAACTATTAATCATAATTTATTTAACTATTTCATACATTTTATACTCAAAACTAATTTATATGAGATACAATAGAATAAAGTGAGATTTCCAGTAGTGATTTTCCAAATAGTTTAAAATTTGCCCTAGAAGTATTTATTGGCTAATTTAAAGTTTTTCCAAAAATTTAAAAGTATTTTCTGCCATCCACTAAATATTTCCACATATTTGGACCTAATTAGACTTTCCATCATAGTCTCTTGCTTTTC